>JBAMIH010000064.1:0-130925 GCA_038501795.1 Pseudopleuronectes americanus | reverse complement strand
CTCTCTCCACTCTAGTGTGAGGGCGGTCAAGTACGCACACACGGCTGTGTGGGGCATTAGCCCACCCACCCCCCCCCCCCCCCCCGCCCCCTCCCCCCCTCCCCTCCCCCACCCCCCCCCCCCCCCTCCCCCCTCTCCCCTCGCCTCCCCGCACACCCCCTCCCCTCCCCTCATCACCCCACCTCCCTTCAGTACTTCTCCGCTGCCCTCCAGATCCCTCTCTTCCACATTTTTCCTCCTGCCTCCTCTACTTAATATAGAATCATCCTGTTTCTAGCACCTGTCACACGTCTCACTCTATCCTCATCCGGCGCTCTTCCTATGTGGCACTCTGGACTCTGTGGATAACCCGATGTTCACTCAGTGATCATAGATCTTTATCACCTCTGAGTGGTTGAATTGATCGGGCTGAAGGGAAGTTGTGGCCAAAAGCAGAATCATAGAGAAGCCGGTGATATCTACCTGAAGAATGTGATCCTGTGTGTTGTGTTGTCAGATCTTTATCACTGAACATTTTCGAATTCTTAAGATCATTTATTTCTTTATTTCAGACCCTGGTCTCTTTGTAGAATTGGGGGATTTATTTTTTTAAACCGGGTTTCATATCACTTAATTCCTCAGTATTATCTGTAACATACACCTAACAAAGACACACTTCTGTAGCGTTTACAGAGTATTATAAATGAAAGGGCTGAAAAACTGTGATCAGAGACATGATGAGACATGAACTACTGGACTGATTCCACTATGGATCAGGAAATAACCCTGATATCTGTGAATGAGTGAAAGTTGTTGCTGCTTGATTGGATTAAATGGGAGTTTTGGGCTTTGATAATTAACCTTCAAATTTCTTTAAGTCGTCCATAAGAAATGTTTGTAAGATTCATGCACCACTTTCCCAAAAACCAACAAAAGAACCCTGTAGCAACCTTTTCATATTTTCTGAATTTTCTTCCTTCTTATAAATCAAATCTTTAGTATTATTGTAACTAAGAATTGTATGTATTTAAGTCCAGACTGGGAATCATCATCCACCAATATACCACCAGTCTACTGCCAGTGTGAAATGAGTCAGTGAACTATTTTCTCCAGTTTCTGTATGTTAAAAGAAAAAACATACACTCTGTTTTTGCTGTAAAAGAAATATAAGAAAAGGATAAACACACATTTGATGACCTGTTGGCTGCAGCACTTAGTTTTATGACAATATTGGAAAACTCAAGAAGGTTTTTGAATCAGCTCCATACTGTTTGATTGTTTGAACATTTTACCCTTTGACCAACAGAAGAGATCTCCACTTATGGAAAGGAAGAAGAGAATCACTAGCATTTTATTTGAAGTGTCTTTCTTCAGTTCTCTAATAAACCCACACGTTGAGATTGTGGAATATAATAACGTCTTTGTGGTGCAACTATGCAAATATCAAACTTACAAGGAGAAAAGTTGCCTCAGAAGCTTCAGACGCTTCAGAGTCCCAAAGTGCATTCGGCTGGAGAGAGAAGCAGGAGAGAGGGAATTGGCTCAGTGTTGAAACTGAGTGAGAACGACTGTGATCAGGATAAATGGAGTGAGGGAGCGAAGAAGAAAAGAGTTTGGGCTGAGTGAGGATGTCACACTGCAGATGGAGGAGGTCGACCCTCTTTAGCTCCTTGACGATGATCCATCCTGCATGCATCATCGTGTCATCTTGTAAACACACACACACATACACACACAGACACACACACACATTGGAGGAAAGGCAGATTTGAAATTCCGTCGCTTGCTCAGTGCCTCTGTTCTCTAACTTCACGTCACTTACCGTTATAATGGCTGCCAAGAGCGGAGAGAAGATTGAAGAGGGCACATTACAGGGAAATTGGCCATGGGGACTAAAGCAGCCCGGCCAGACGGACACATACACATGCACACACACACACCAACACACACACACAACCCAGGTCCCTATTGGTGTAAGAGTTTGCTATGGCTCATTGGATCCAGCTGTCATGATGGTTTTGACCTGAAGGAGGACGAGAGGTGAATTTCTCTCTTGTTCTCTTTCCGTTGTCGCTCGTTCAAAGCTGGACAGTGTGGAGGATCATAATTAGCTACTAATTAGCCCACCCCCCTGCTGGTTGCGTCTGTACTTAAGTCTTTGTTTCCTTTCGCTCTTGCTGGGATTGTTTTTCTTGTTCATTAAAAACTAACGTCGCCCCCACCCAAAATCTGCAGAGATTCTACACATGTACAGTGGATTGACTGGTGTAGATTTGGTTAGTTGTGAAATTATGTATCTGTAATTTTGGTGTCATTTAAATGAAACAAAAAGAAAAAATAACTCACATAGTAAAAGTCAGAGACACAGAGCAATGTTTATATGTAATCTTTCATTTGAAAATGAAATACAAATACAGAATTTTTCATGTCGATCTGTGATATTTTCCTATTTGTATCATTTGTCAGTAACACAACCCCTCAGCATCCCCACTCCTCTTTCACAACCCTCAACATAATCTTGTAATGGTGCATGAAATATCGCTGACTCATGCTAAACCAGTGCAGTTGATTTGATTGCATCATGTGCAGATAATTTGCTCGGCGGATTTCTAAGTGACTCGTCTTTCAGTTCTCAAAAGTCTCTTAAAATCAAGATAATTTGTTTTGCAGCGAAAGGCCCACAGCTCATTACAGTCATCAGCAGATGAACCTGCTGCGATCAGTAACACTCACAGAACACGACAACAAGCAAACCTCGAGCGAGGTTTATGCAAATGAGCGGCTCAGACAGAAGTCGATGTATCAGGTATTTCTTTCTCTTTTCTGGTTTTACTGTATTTGTGTTTCTTTTTTTAAATGCTTGTTCCTGTGTCTGTGTGATCTCCATCTGCTCGTACCCTTCACGTCTACCTTCTCCCTCCCTCTTGTTATTTTCTGGCAAATTCAACAAAATTTATCGGCAGTGTCGTCCAAAATGACTAAATGTGTCCAGGGTGTTTTATTTTTAATAGATCTCCATTTTATACAGGCTTTTATCATCAGTACAGACTTGATTTAGCTCTGGAAGATTAATAAATGTAATATTTCTATAAGTTTTTCAGCAATTCCTGTTCCACTCAAAAGTCGTAACTCGTCCTTTTCACAGTAAATACCACCGGGTCAGACCCCGTGAACAGCTTTGCAGTTACGAGGCATTGGTTTATATTTTGACCTGAGAATGGCACCTCTCAAAGACTAAGGAGAGCCACAAAACTCAATAGAAATCCTCCTCTGGAGTCGAGCGGGCACAAAGCCACTGTAAATCTAAAACGTTTTCAGTTTTTATTGAGGTGAGTAAGAAAGACAGAGAAGTGGAACATGTGTGCCACTGCAGCCAAGGACAGTGAGAGAGATATTGAAGCTATTACTCTTCAAGTGGATTGCTGTTAAAGACGAGCGGCCTCTGAAGTACGAGAGAAAATCAAGTTCCCCTCAAGTTCCCTGTGAGACACAGAGGACTGATAGAAGCATCACACACAGTTTGTGTGGTGAGTGGGAACTGATGAACATGAAACTGAGGATGATGACTCACTGTAACCTGAGTCTTAATTTATGTTTTTATCGAATCACAACATGAATACAGCAAAAAATTATCCCCCAATTCTGCAGCTGCCTCAGTTCATTGTTTTGCTTTTCCACTTCACAACTTGTTTTGCTTCACGCTCATATTTGCATTTTTTGGAAGCAGCAGGCAGCTGATTCCAGAGAAGACACTTCATTGTTCAACTGGCTGCTCGGCATCAAACAGCCGGCAGACCCACTTAGAGACAAGCTGAAGAACAGAGTGAAGAATTCAGCTGATAAATAGTAGCTCAATATTTCACACAGGAAATGACTGAGAACAAAAACAGTGACTGTAGCTGAGTGTTGGAATTTCTCATCTTTAACAAAACCTTCAGCTTCTTTCAGTCATGCATTGAACTGAGAATCTGACTCTTTACACAAATTTTCCTGCCGACTCCCTCGTGAAATGTCTGGGAAATGTCCAAGTGCCATGTGAGAATGCACTAGGAGGCGCTGATGTTTGTTTCTGTCATGCAACGGATGCTAAACTTTATTTTTAATGCAGGAAGTAGTGCATCATATTCCAGTTCAGTGCATCAGTACCCAGTGTTCAGTCCCATCACAAGTCTTTAATTAAAGGGGTTTTATTAAGTACAACCTTGCACAGATATTCTAGGAGATTCTGCAGCTTAAGAGTCATTTTTAATTAAAGTTCTCTCTTCAACAGTTCGGCCCCAAAGCTCAAATTGTTGTTTTTATCTTCCATTGCAGGAAAGAGATGGAAGCACAAGTTGATATTGGAGCTCCACTTGCAAATTTTTTTTTACATTTACATCATGGTGCTGCTAATTGCTAATTCACTGCACAACCTGACGTGTCTCAAAGTTGATGTGATACATTCTGACACACACTGCGGCTGAGACCATTACACCAATTTTGCACAGTGTGGACCAGCATTAAACCTGCCAGTGCTGTTGAAGCGATGGAAATTAGAGATCAGAGAAACATCAAAACTGTTTTTCTGAAGCAGAAATGTCTACTTTTCTTATTTTGAATCCTGTAAATCGTCTCAGACGCGGTCACCAGCACATGTCTTCAACCAAGATGGCAAGACATTGAAAAAACAGAGCGCTCTAGTATACTGGGAATTGTGATGGGCTCTAAGGAGACACCATCAAATGTGAAAATCAATGTGAAAATATATAAAAAAAAAGGTGTAGAGAAGGTGGGACCAGAGGAGGCAGAAGATCAGAGGGAGGGAAAAGGTAATGACTAGAAGAGACCTTGAAAGAGAGCAGGTGAATTATTATTAGAATTTATTTCAACAACAAACACACACAGATGCATCAACAAAACACACAAACATACCATTTTGTCGTTAATTTGTGCCTGTTTACAAATCATGTACGAGCTGTGATTGAAAAGCTTTGTGTGAGATTCTCATAAACGCCGCTGTGACAAAAAAGCTTCAGCCGTGATTTAACTACTGTCAGCGGATAGCGGGGCAACACAGAGGAGAAGGATGAGGTCATTATAATAAAAAACAGCATTTACGTCACACGCTTATATTGACTTTATCAATTTTGGAAAACTCTTAAATTTCATATTGATCCAAAACCTGTTGGGGTTTAAAGAACGTTCTCAAAACTTATACTGTACAGAATAAAATATGCAGCGTAAGATGAACGAATAGCAGGAACAACTTTTAAATTGAGATGTAGGAAAGTCTGTGTGTCTGTTTGTGTGTGTCGATGGGGGAGGTTCCAGAGTCCAGGGAATTGGACAAAGTGTTTCCAGTGATTTACTGGTTCAGATCGGAGTGTTTTCCTTGGGGTCTTCAGGGAGGAGTGCGGCTGGGGATCTGGCTGAGCGGAACAATCAGTGAGGAGCAGATGATGCTGCGGGAGAAAGTAACGAGGGAGGATACAGGTGGCGGGGGGGTAAAAAGGAAAAAGCTTTCCACGAGGAACTATACATGTTATAGTAAGGATTCCCCTGAGGCACAGAGACCAAGAGTTAAGACGACATTTTGGCCAAAGAAGCAAACGTGTGACCACTGAACTCTCTCGTGCACTAAATACGTGGAGAAGCTCAGACACACACGGCTGCAGCTCCTGTAGGATGCATGTAGAACGCCTCCTTCTGTTTTTCCCACATAGAGGAAATAAGACTGGGAGCATGTGTTGTATTTGTTTACACATGTTGTGTTACCTTATAGACGTCTTTTTTTCTGGGCACATCGTGGCTCAGCGTGAGAATCTGTGGTGATGGATGACGGAACATCACAGACTTCACTGGGAGCAGATGGGAGGAAACAGAAACACCCTGCTCGCTGGTGAAATGGATGATGCAATCGCCTTCGCATTTTCTGCTCCATCAAACTGCAGAAGAGCATTTTTGAATAAGCCTGTTGGTGGAAGACGGATCGCTCAGAGCTCAGTGTGTTCATTCTTTGGGTTCTTGTGTGCTGCAGCGGATGGAAGAACTCTGAAAAGGGCCGACACATATGCAGATAGACGCACACTTACAATCGCACACAACTGAAATATAAACTCTCCAGACAATGGAAGGAAATCAAAATGCACCTGGAGCCAGGAAACCCGAAGGAACACAAGGATAACATGCAAAAGACACATGAGAAGAATCTTGTTGCTGTGAGGCAGCATCACACAGGATTCTGATGAAACTATGTGAATGAACAAATAGAAAGAATTGGAATTGAAACATTACAAAATTGTAATTTTGTGTTCCTGCAGTTAATTGCTATTTTCAAACCCTCTTTACCTTCGCCGAGGAGGAGTCGATGGAAAGGTGAATTTGTCGAATCTCCACTTCTTCCCACTATCCAGAAAGGCCATCTTGCTCTTATATCTTCTCCAGACTGTGTGCGGCAGCATTCCTGCTGTAACATGACAAATCTAAACCTGAATAATAAACATCTGAGGCATAAAACACGACGTATGGTTTTAGTTTGGCTCCTGTCCAATACACAGACCTGTAGGAGGGAGGGTTCACAACCTTTACTAACAAAACATGTAGTATCACCAAAGATAAAGATTCAGAACAGTCTGCTTCAAATTCATTTAAATATTTTGTGTCATTTAGTTTGAGATACATTTTTTTTTCAGGATGTTTTCCCTCCCTTCATGGTTTCTCTCTCTCTCTCTCTCTCTCTCCCTCCTCTTCTCCTTGTCATCTATTCTCTCTCTCCTTCCTTCTACCTCAGTGCTCTGCAAACTGTCACCTCCCGGGGAGTGGGTGTGCGACACGCTTACATAAAACCAGCACGTTACACAATTTAAATCCTCTTGGCCGGTGTGTGTGTGTGTGTGTGTGTGTACATGTTGCCTTCACGTGGGCCGTGGGGCTAAAAGTCTTGACAGAGCCTAATATAAAAGGATACAGCTGATTATAGAGCCACATGTGAGTGTGTAGGGGTTTGTGTTGATGTGTGGTTGTGTGTACAGTACGTCTGTGCTCTGTGTGTGTTTTTACTACATTCTATAAACCCCTCTGCTGCCATTCAGTGTGTGTTTATCTCGTTTCACTTTCCTCCTCAGCACCCTGCAGCCTATTTAACTGTGTGTGGAGCACGAGTCATAATCCTCATATCAAACAGGATGTTTTCCATTAAACACTGTAAGTACACAGCTACACACACACAGCTACACACACACACAGCTACACACACACAGCTACACACCTCTGAGCTGACGAGCACCGCCCTGCGCAGCACACCTGTCAATCATCCTGTCCATTCATGATGAGGCCCAATCAGCCGTCTTCTCTTAATGATGCTCTGGTTTCCTGTGTGGCTGACCTCTCTCTCACCAGTTGACCTCCCAGTTACCTGGTTTCCTGGTTGTGTTACTTCCTGTTGTGTTACTTTCTTTCTTCATGTTCTTCCCTGCTTACTTCTTTTCTTGCTTCTTAACAAACCTGTAAAGGCTTTCCTTCCTTCCTTCCTTCCTTCCTTCCTTCCTTCCTTCCTTCCTTCCTTCCTTCCTTCCTTCCTTCCTTCCTTCCTTCCTTCCTTCCTTCCTTCCTTCCTTCCTTCCTTCCCTCCTTCTCCCTCAGCCATTTGATTTCTGTCTTCATGTTCTTCCCTCATTACTTCTTCTCTTGCTTCCTAACAAACCTGTAAAGGCTTTCCTTCCTTTATCTTCCTATCTTCCTTCCTTCCTTCCTTCCTTCCTTCCTTCCTTCCTTCCTTCCTTCCTTCCTTCCTTCCTTCCTTCCTTCCTTCCTTCCTTCCTTCCTATGTATAGTCTCCTGCATCCTTTCCATCCTGCTGTTCTCTCTCTTCCTTCCTCACACTGAATGTCGGTGCTGTGGTTTCTCTCTGAACCATTTACTTGTTTTGTAGTGTAAAAATTGTGTCTATACTAAATATACACTACTCTAATTGCCCCCCCCCTTTGCTGTCCCTATTTGGTTCAGTAGTGGTCTGATGTGTGACTGAATATGTTGTAGTCACTGTGACAAAGGTGCAGAGAACCTCACCTACAGGTCAGTTGTGTCAATACATCATTATGTGTCTGCCAGAACCTGTGTGCGTGTGCGTGTATGTGTGTGTGTGTGTGTGTGTGTGTGTGTGTGTGTGTGTGTGTGTGTGTGTGTGTGTGTGTCTTTCTCTCTCTCTCTCTCGTCTCTGGGGTGTAGTTGTCTATCTTCTTTTCCCACCGCAGACTTGTGCCACTTCCCTCTGCCTCTCCTACTGTACATGCAGAATGTTCTACTCTCTCTTATGCACACACACACACACACACACACACACACACACACAGCCCCCCCCCCGTGTAATTGTAGCGATGAGTTATTTTGCCCCAGGCCCTTCGTAACTCACGAGGTATCCGTCATACCACCCCCCACGCACCCAGCCCTCTTTTCCCATCCATCATCTCATACCCCTGCCTCTCTCTCTCTCTCTCTCTTCCTCTCTCTCTCTCTCTCTCTCTCTCTCTCTCCCTCTCTCTCTCTCTCCTCGTCAGCATGTGTCTGTCTCTCGCTCTTTTCCCTCTCGCCTCCACACAAATCTCACATCCTCACTCACTTCATCCTTCGTGCTTCTCCTGCTCCTGTAATCTTCACTTCACCACCGTCTCCAAACCCCTCTGACCTTCCAGAAACCTCCCACCCTGACCTCTGACCTCCCATCGGTTGTGTTTTGTTTTGTCCGTCTGTCGATATCCAGCTGCAGGTGATTCATTAGTCTCAAAGCTGAGGCTGTGAGGTGTGAGCGACAACTGGTTCCACTCTGTGTGAGTGAATCAAAATCAAAAGCCATTGATGTCGCTCTTTTGTGTGTGTGCGTGTGTTTGTGTGTGTGTTTGTGTGTCTGTGTGTGTGTGTGTTTGGGACTAGAACAGGCCATTAGGATCACTGATGGGGACGGTGACTCATAGATGTGATGAGTTGTCATTTGTCACAGCAGACGATGGTTCACACACGGAAACGCTGGTATTTCAAAATGCAGAAGGAAGAAATCATTACTTACAATTCTATCACTGATCTTATCAACAATCAATAATCAAATCTGCTCGAGGAATGAATCGTTGTGATTATTTCATATTTTTAGATTGTCCAGAAGATTGATTGATTTCTGTAGAATATGAAAAGGTATTTTATACTGTTGAACTCGTTATATTAAGTGGTGTTCAGCTCTGTTGAATCTTCACCTCTTTATAGCTTGAACCATTTGTTAAAAATCTCAAACTTCAGTGTCATTAACCTGAAACTATTTGTCATACAGCAGCACGTGTCTCATTTAGGATTTGTCAGCAGCAGCTAAAAACAGGCACAAACTGATTCCACACAGGACACAAGCAAAAGTTCACTTTATACGTCAGTGTCAGGAATTCAGTTTAATGTTTTTCTTACAAAACTCCTTCTTCAACTGCTCAGAATTTATTTGCAGAAACAATTTCAAATGCTGGAGCAGCAATTTGTTTTCACTTGTCAGTTTTTCAACGCACTGGTTTTCTAAATCCTGCTGCTCAATAAATCTTTCATGGGTTATGTGTTTTTTCATTGTGGTTTCAGGCCTCAGCACAAACACTATTTTTTTTGAGAAAATAGGAATTAGATATCAGAAGAATAAGATTTTCAAAAAGGCAGTGGAGTCTTTTCTTTCTGTTTATTCCAAGAGAGA
Organism: Pseudopleuronectes americanus; assembly: GCA_038501795.1. NCBI lineage: Eukaryota > Metazoa > Chordata > Actinopteri > Pleuronectiformes > Pleuronectidae > Pseudopleuronectes > Pseudopleuronectes americanus. The sequence continues at coordinate 121,252 of JBAMIH010000064.1, read as the reverse complement.
TGGAAATATATCGTGTGTCATGTTATTAACACGTCTCATGTCTCCTGATTATTGTTGCTCATTCCTGCAGAAAACAGATGAAATTGTTTGTCATGTGTTAAATGTGTGTAATGACCCAGAACAGGAGATAAATATATAGAAATAAACTCTAATTTGTATGGAATACATTAGCATCACATTCAAATTATTAACAATGAGTAAATGATTCATTTTAATAAAGATGATGGCCATTGTCACTCTCCCATTTTGATCCCTTCTGTTGGACACATGCACACAAATGGCTCAGAGTTGTGTGTTTGTTTGTCTATTTCAGTGCTTGTTATATCAACACAAGTAAAGTATTTTGGAAAATGAAATTGACATGTTTTCAATCGTTCTGTTGAGTTCAGGATATATAAAAGTCAATTGTCACCTGTTTTTTCCATTTTCAAACACAAATGTGCAAAAACTGATTTTGTGTTGCATCGCTCTGACATTAGGCCTGAAAGTGTTGCTATAGTAACGGTAGAGTGTCAATGGAATCAGGTGCAAAGCAAATTTTGTTACAGACAAAGAAAGAGGCATAAATACACGTGTCTAACTTTTGCTTTTAGCTCTAGGTTAAACAACAGCTCATTGATATTTAGGCCATGGCCTGATGAGTAATGTTAGGGCATCATTTAGTTATCAGAGGGCACAGATTGTTCCACAGAGAGAGAGCACACTGAGTAATCTGGAGAAAGTAATGATTCATTTGAAGGAATAAAGTGGTAGTTTTTTCTCCCCTGAGACTAATCAGGCTCGTTACCAAATCCACACCACATTACTTATCCAACCATTCTGTTCCTCCAAGTCACAACCATGAGCTCATTAAACCAAACCAATACGCCCTTAAAACATATCAGATGTGCAGCAGGTCAACTTAATTTTTTGCTAATGATTCAGTTTTATAGAAAAAATGCAGATGGAAAGATAAAGTCCACAAGTTGGAGTCTCAACTTGCAGCCCAGCTCCTCGTTCTCGTTCTCCATTTAATCTCCACCTCACGGCGACCCTGTAACCGTGGATCCTTTAACCCAGGAAGTGAATGGATAAACATGGATACAACTTTTTCTGTCCCTCAGCACTACAGACAGAAAGTGTGACTACAGACAGATTGTTTAAAGAACTAGTCTGCATAGAACTACAGCTGCTTCACGGTCTATTTTAATCAGCCATAGATCCAAGCGGTCTGGTACTGTCACACCATCACAGACTAATGGGGGACACACTGGGAACAACACTGATAATAATTCACACACACACATTTACACATGTAAATGCAAACCTTCTAACGCAGATAAATACAAATATACGTCTGATGCACATCTGAATTCACAGTAGAAATACATTAAAACATTCAGAATGTGAGTTTGTTGCATTCTTACACACAGATTGTAATCGCCTTTGCTCATTTTATAAGGGGCGCGTCATCGGTGTTTCTTCACTGAAGCTGAGAAGACACAGAGTGTGACTAATAACCACTATCACAAAGTGTCCCACGTTCAGTTCTGAATGATCCGGTTTCATTTCATCCTTTTGTCAGAAGCATAAAAGCAACGAGATGTGAAGCAGTGGGGACATGTTCTCATTAACCTCACTGGACATGAAGGATCATTCAAAGGGTCACTCCGTCCAAATTACTTGTAATAGAAACATTTTCTCCATCTCTCTTTTTATCTAGCTGGTTTTTTATGACATGGAAGAAACGCATCTCTGAGATTACTGCCTCTACACTTGTAGAATGAGTCAAAGAGTTTTATGCCATTGCAACAAAAGAACATAAAGGGAGGACAACATTCTACCAAAGATATAGTCACCATTTTTAGATTCTTTAATAAAAGATCAGAGTGATTTAAACATTGCTTTTGGAGAAAGGCTCTTTTTGTTAAAATGCTCGGATGTTATTCTTAAATACTGTGACTATATTGAATGAATTTCCATTATTTCCATTGTACTTTGGCAAATATTGGACAGAGTTAAACCTAAACCATATGAGGACAGGACCAACTCGTAATTTCAGAAAGTAAGCAGTAGTTTTTTAGGGGTTTAAAAAGTCAGAATCAGAGCTGAGCAGTGTCACTGTTTGGTTTCAAGGATTCAATCAAATGATATGATTCACAGCAAACAAAAGTTTTATCAAACACAAAGTACGACGCACAAAGTGCAGAGGAAGGATGAAATAATAATGGTTTGGTTCCTGTGGTATCGACTCACACAGACCTCATCATGTATCGTTCTGTTCTTCAAGCTCACTGATGTCATCCATCTTTATCACAACCTCCCAGGCTGTAGGGGAAACTCACGATAATGGCTCCATTGGTTTATAACTTGAAAAAGCCTGAACGCATTTGATTACAGTTACTGTGGAGACCTCTGTTCTGGCACTGCTATCCACACGACCGACTAAATAACTTCATCTCATGAACCCTGAGCTGTGGACTCGTTGGGTTCGCTGCACACATCAAACTCCCAACAGCAACAAAACCCAATGATTTTGGATGACCCCTGTGAACCTCATCTCTTGAGGTGTCATCGAGCCAGTCCTCACCCAGCCTCATGTTCTGATTCCCACCAGGCGTACTGGTCTCTTTGAAACAAATCTCCATCCTGGTCATCTTAGTACTCTGGCCCCAAGGTATCACTGACCTATTCCTGTTCTGGAGGGATCATGATGGTTTGACACACACTAACATTTTGTGAGCTGTCTTGTCATCCATCTTTATAAACCTGGTGCTGATACTGTCTTTATCGAGCAGATCAGGAATCAGTCAGGAAGACACGAACAAATTAATGACACATTTCTTCTGGAAGCTGCAGTTCATTCCTCCTTCAATCAGGTTGAGCCCCTGACTCAATTTTAGTTCCACCCCAGCAATCTCTGCTCTCCTGGTACCAATTGCAGTTGCAGTGAGGTACTGGGGAGAGGAATTATGGGGGAATAGACGTCACAGGGATTGGATCTGTACTTGGAACTGGCAGATGCTCAGAGAGAAGATGTTGGTCTGTGTACTGGGAGGGAAAAAAGCTACAAGTCCCATGTACCTTTGTTCCTTTTGGACAAATGCAGATTTTTTTATTTACTGCATCAAAGTTCTAAAAGCATATTTATACCCAAACTATCGCACACACCCACTGAGCTTCAAACAATCCAAGAAACACTTCTGCTTTATGGACCTTTCTTTAAAGTGCTGCTCTCTGTGAAACATAAAAAAATTATCTTTTCCATTTTTTTGAACAGGCATGAAAAATAATGTTTTTGTTCTTTTCTCTGGATCCATCAGTTTACTAAAGACTGAAGTGAAGTAGATGCTGAATCACATGTGGCAGCTCAACAAGATTTATTTGGTCGGATCCACAAATGTTTTGCTATGTTGGTTTGTTTCATTGCTTTCATTGCCTTCCCCATGTTAGTGACTGGGACATGGACTTGACAAAACGTCCAAGTTAACATCAAATTTATTTTTTCTCCTGTCAGTGCACAGTTTGTTAGTTTTAATTTGTGATTTGATTCTATAAAAATGCAGTGAAACTTCATGATTGACAGATGAGGCTGTCTCGTGATTGGTCGAACATGTGTTTAACAGGACTTTGCTTCCATTTTCCTGCTCGGATCACAACTGTGCAGAATTTGGCTCCAGATTAGAGGTTAACGCAAAGATGGACGCTTTTGGCTTCATTTCTGTACAGTAGGAGGAAATGGTGAAGCAACGTCCATCTTTGTCTAACGTCCAGACTAAATCGTCTCAATGGCTATTGGGATATTAACAGACAGGGATGTTTACTTGAGGTTGGAAACTTGAGGACTGGCCCTTGAGCAAGGCACTGACCACTCAGTATATTCTAGTGGAACTGCTCTGTTCATTGGAGGCAAGTTGTGGTTGCACTTGATTTGTTTTCGTGGAAATATCTGAAAAAAGCATCAAGATTCAACTTCTCCTCAATAAATAAAAAGTAAAAAATACACACGCACACACGACACGCACACACTCATCCACACACACACACACACACACACACACATCTCTTTTCATGGATAGACATACAATATCTGATGGGGGGAATCTTTTAATAGTATAAGTCGTAAGTCCACTCTATAAGAACTAATTTGAGGCTCAGAATCTCCAACCATATTGTTCTGAATTCAGTTTTTCCTTCCTGCTGTGACTCCTGCTGGATGAAACCACCCAGAGTCTGTTTGTGACTGTATATGGGACACGGGGAGGAATGTGTTTCATGTCTCCAGCAGCAACACCAGTTTGTGTTGGAACAAACAGAAGCTGCATCGTGTGTGTTTTAATACGAGCAGTGACAGTCGCCATGGCTGCACGAGGGAAACAACACTCCGGAGAAGACGAGTGGCGATGTTGAATCTCTGGGAAAGAAAACAACAGTCAAACAAAGTTGCTTGTTTTAATTTTCTTCTTTCTTTCTTTCTTTTGATGACGATGAAATGAATAACTTGTCAAAATTAGAGCCCAACAGATTCAGAAGTTGGCTGATATTAACCTGTCCCTTACATAACGTTAATGTGGTTGTATTTGCCGATATTATTTGGGATCTACAGGTAAAAATGCAAATTTGAGTTGCAACAAGGAATTGGGATGTTTTTTGGGGTGCGTGTATTCCTGTGTGTGTCATATTATATGCAGCCCAGTGTTGACCTCAGTTCAACAGAAGCTCAGAGTCACAGATCACCTCCAGGACACAGATTTGAGGCACAGGAGGTTAAGTAGTGAACGGGTGGGTGGTGACAGATGTGGGCAGTGGGTCAGGAAGGAACGCTGGTTTGTAGATCTGAGGTTGAACATACAGTTAAATTAAATAAAGCATAAGCAGAGAGTTTCCCCTTCATCAATTACTAAATCAAATTATACAAGATATCTGGTCTCTAGTTGATTTACTCTGAGGTAAGGTATGGAAATCTCCAGTAAGAGGCCACAACTACCATTGTGAATAGAGCTGATGAGAACAGAACGACTAATGCCACGACATAGTCATGAATCACAGCTATAAGTCTCTGTAAGACAACTATCAGGGAAACAATCAGGTTATGATGAATGTAATAAGAGTCTACAAAGGAAGTCTGTGAGATAGAAAAATATGGAATGTGAAAAGGACAGTAAGGAATGGAGAGACTGACTGAAGCTTAAAGAAGGAGTAAGAGGGCTTGAAAAGAGCAACTATTGATTTGTATTCATGTTTTTCTGTGCTTTTCAAAGAGGAACCGCTTTACATCCAGTGTTTGGATAGTTTGGACTTTCGGAGCAATTGCAGGAAGTTGAGTCAGCAGATAAAAATTAAAGAAGCGAAAGTGGAATATAATTGAAAAACGAGCTTTGGTTCCTGAAACTGAACCATACAAACTGGGTTCTCTCCCATGGAATCTTCCAGAAAGGAAACAAATGAAATATGGTAATGTAGAATGTTAATTTCAACATTTTGCGTACGACAGCTTGCAGGCGTGTTCATTAAGAGTTTCATTAAGAGCATGCAGGAGGATCTGGGTGGTTGCGTGGAACACTGACTTCAGATCAGCAGGTCGTTTTGTTTGACTTGACATTCGTGGGATGAAACGTCGTCTGATTAAATCCATTGTAGTTTGGTGTCATAATATTCATATAAATATTTCGACTTCTATATGTGATGTACACATAAGTACCCCTCAGTTTGTCATACATATATAAATGTCCCATAACCATTATGTACTTTCAAGATATGTATGATTAGTTTATTGCACCTGCATAAGTCGTACTAATGCAGAGACAGCTGCTGTTGAACATGGTTTAAAAGAGACGTTTGTTTTAAACTCACTTATAACTCAAATGACTTCTGGTAGAATTCATGGATACATTTCAAAATGAAACCTGCACACATCTCTCGGCTGATGATCAACAACAATATCAGTTTTTTGCAAATTATGTAATCATGCTTCCGGAGCAGCTCTTCAGTGAGATGTATTTATTAAAAGGAATATCCCCCCCCCCTCCCCCCTCCCCTCTCCTCCTCTGCGTACAGTGGCAGTAAATAACACCGGCCTCACAAATTAATTCCCCTTCAACCCTCGTTGGTCTTCTTTATTGTCTCCACCAGGTTTATGGGATAACTCTCCTATCAATTAAAGGCTCATTCAGTTAGCTGTCACATGTGGAGCACAGGGGAACGTCCTCAGCTTATGAAGATGTCAGCTCCCTTCACCGAGGTACGATCTCCAGGGCGACCTACTCATTGTGAAGGAGAGGATAACATGTGATGAGAGGCATTCATAAACAAGGTCATATATGGACACTTGTACAGTCCGTCACAGTCAAACGGGACGTGAAGGAGCTGAGACATCAGTATTGTAACTTCTCCAGGAGACACTGTAAAGTGAAGGGTACACGGACAGAAGAGAATAACCTCCACCCAGCCTGGGGATCCCAGGAGTACAATCAGTTCACTTCCCCTGATCTACAGGGCCCTGAACCCCGCCCTGATGGCCCCAGACGCCCCAGGTTCACAGCATGTCAACACGTAAGCCTTACTAATTAAAAGATTGAATGTGTAGTTCTATATATATTATGCAGGTCCCTCTTATAGGAGCTCCGTGCTACAATCTACTTGGCAGATATTAATTATAAAAACTCAAATGGTGCATTTTCTTAAATACAGTTGTGTAAATGAAACAGAGGAGTGTTGTCTTGTTGCTGATTCTCTGGGCTCAGCCTCCGGTGTTGTTTACCATGAACAGCCTGCTGTGTGCTCTGTGCTTAACAGAGTTATGGAAGTTAATTAGTGAATACAGGGGATGATAATGGGTCCAGATATTAACGTTGGTACAGTTATTGCACTCTGAGCACAGTTATTATATTGAAGCCTGTAACCTTGTTGCCTGAATAGAGGCTGGAGGAACCAGCCAAGGTTCATCCAGTCGCCCTCATCTTCAAATATAGAAACTTAATTCAGTTTCATTTCTCCCAATGCGAGCACAACCACCCTTTTTTTCAAGTTCTAATACAAAACCATCAAATTTTTCAAGTTACTGACCATGTTGATTCTCAGAAGTCGATTCGACCACATTAAACACATGTAGCTTATAGAGTGTTGCCAATAAGCAGAATCATCCACACCTCCAGAGTTGTGATACCTGCACACATGCTTGCAGGCATATATGATTACAGTATAAACACTTAGCCCACACGTCCTCAGCACTACAGTCAAGTATTCTGCTTTGAGCTAATGGCTGAAGCCCAAATATCACGAGCCCCAGAGGCCACAGCACGTGTCATCTCGTCTGAGGTAGAAACAGCACAGGGGTGTTTGTGTTGGGACCATTTGTTCCACAGCTCCTGTAGCTAAACAACTACCTGGTCCTCTGCAGTGTGTCTTCTGTTCGGGTGTGTGGAGGGATGGAGAGGTGAGCTGATCAGAAGGATGGACAGAAGCCAGCTGGCTCGACTCTGAAATCCAGAACAGAGACGCTACTGCAGTTTGTTTTGTAGAAGAGAGATGACCCACAGATACGTTCCCCTGCAGCCGTCAGTTCAGACTGAAATAGCATCGCCTGGTGATAGAAATTGTTGTTCATAAATAATCAAGTTAACAAATCATAAATTGCTTTGATTAGTAAATACCTCAGCCGAGGAGGAGGTTATGGTTTCACCCCGGTTGGTTGGGAGTTTTTTTTTGTCAGCAGCTTTACTCAAAAACTACTGAAGAGATTTCATTGAGGTTTGGTGGAAGGACGGGATCAGGAAGAACGAAGCAATCATTTCATAACTTAAATATCGTAAGACATACTTTTATTTGACATTTTAACAGATTTCCGTGGAAATAATTGAAAGGCTTGACATCTTGGGTGTTTGCAAAAATCCAGATCTAGTTTTTTTCAGGATGGTTTTCTCGGTAACAAATGCTAGAAAAACCTGTAACTACAAACAATTTAGCAGCTGAGATATGTTAATGTTAGCTATGAGGGGGCTTGCATGAATTTAAGAGTTCATAAATTAATTATGTGGTCATGTGAGCGCTGTTCTTGTTTCTACATGAATTATTTCTGTGTATTTTGAAGTTTATTGCTGTATAAGAACAGTTAGATTTCCTTTCAGCAGTTACAATGAAAAGCTTTGGGTGAGTTCCCCAGAATGAGGTGCTTCCCCTGATGCACTCACAGAGACATTTGACAGCAGACATACAGTAACTGTCTAGGGGTCAAGAGGTGGCAGCTGACAGACCCCTGACTGAGCTGGAAGATAAGAGGCTCAGTTGTGAAAGTAAGGAAAGACACCCAGACTACACACACACGCACACACACAGATGGAAAACCCCTACAGACACAACCATCATTTCCTTCTTTCATCTCTCTATCCTTTGAGGGTCGTGGGAGCAGCTGGAGCCGATCCCAGCCGACACTGTGTGAGAAGCTTCCTGGTATTCCCACAAGTGATTCTCCAAGTCTCGGGACTGCAGGGGCAGCCGGAGCACCAGGTTCATTTCCACGGCAACAAGCAATAACTTTTTAAAGATGTCTATGTGTCACATGTAAAATCCGGTGTGGGACATGAAAATAGACTTCCTCCGCTGGGAGTGGGACTGATGGGCAGCTGCATTGACGGATCAGTGGACAACCAGATTGATTTTTAATGATATCTTGTGATTTCCATTTAAAAGTGATGTGAAATGAATGTTTTGAACACTTGAGCCCTGCAGTGACACGACTAAAAATAATCCATTAAATCGAAAATATCTCACAGTCTCTCTCAATGGCTCATTTATCAGTGAAAATAGACTTTAATTAGGTCGACAATAACCAAATCACTTTTTAGATTTCAAACGGGACTGGAGTTGTGCGTTGTGTAAACACGTAATGATTTCCTGAGGGCAGGACAAATGGGTCTGTCTACTGTTTGTATCGCACCACAACCTTCACGAGGTTCAGATAAGTAATGGGTTCACATTACACATTTCAACGAGAAGGATAATTCACCGTCTGCAGGGAGAGCAAATCAATTTAGACCCAAATCAATCAAGTTTCATTAAAGATGTGTGTGGCTGTTTTAAGCTCATTGCCCTGCCTGTTAAATATAGGTTAAAATAAGAATGTTGTAGTCAGAACTCCAGAGAGCTCCTCTGCTTTCTGTTTAGTTCTAATATGAACAGAAACAAACTCCAATAGACTCAAACCCTCATCTCTCAGTGCTTCTCCTTCACTCTGCTCCCCCTCCAGTGCTGAACCGAGCCCGGGCGCTCGTTTGTTTCTCTGTGGGGAAGTCGATGAGTCTTGTGTTGTTAGCTGAAGGAAATGTCGATGGGCTCTACCGGGCCCCCCCCCGCCTTGGGCCTTTTGGTCTGAGGTAGCCAACATCGTTAAGAGTCACCGATGTTTTGCTTTTCGGTGGCTGGGTCCGTGTGAGGCTGTGTTTCAGTCCTGATGAGCCTGTAAAGGCCTGTTTCAGTTTGTTTGGTCTCATCTTATGGGATTGTATGATTTGTGTACAGTTCGTGTGTGTCTGTGTGTGTCTGTGTGTATGTCTGTATGTGTGTGTCTACTCTTAGTTCACCTATGAGGCCGTTTAGCCCTCAGCGCCATCTGGAATTCACTAACGGGCCGTTGCTGCATGTTTTTGTATTAAAATATTAATGAAAACAACTTTAATTATATGGCACTTTTATTAAGAAAGTTACAAATTGCTTAAAGTTAAGAAAAAGGGGAAATTAACAAAAACAGCAATTAAAACAAGAGAATGAAGAAAATCATAAAGTGAGGGAATAAAACGAAGTTGCACAAGAAAATCAATCCAACACCCAGTAGGGGGTTGATACATTCCTGATGTAGTCTCCAGTCATCTGATGCTTTATAAGTGATAAGTAGAACTTTAGAATCAACGCAGAAGTTAACAGATAACCGGTGGAGGTTGGCAAGCACAGGGAATATAAGTACTCACAAGCACACATTGGTTGATTCAACCTGAAACACTGTTTTATCACCTTGAACGTGATAAACATGACGTCACATGTTTCTTTGCTTTGTTTTTACTGTGTGTGGTAGAAGTTGAGAAAAGCGGCTGCAGCCATTCGACTCGTATTAGCCAATTAGCCAATCAAGTCATGCAGGAAGTAAGTTGCCTCCGCTGCTCAGCTTTGTATTCACCTCAGGTACCAGTAACATGAGGGGGAATCAGCTTCTCCTCACTTGTTTCTACAGTAGTGTTTGTTGAATCAACAGAAAATAATCCACTGATAAAATGTCCTTTGATTGGTCGTCGGTTGGGAAGTGGGAGGCGGCCTGTTAATACAGTTAAGCCTCGTCACAGATCAGTGGTTAGTTTAGAGCCGAGCAGCATTTACACGTCTTTGCAGATCCGGCATCAGATGCTGACGGAGCATCTGATGAATGAATCGTTCAGACCAGCCACTTTACTGCAGGACGTTTGAAATAGTTTGAGTTGCAGCATTGATCGTTCTGAGGAATGAGTCGGTGGATGAGACACACACACACACACACACACACAGGGAATTCAGCAGCCCTGCTTCAGAACTCATGTTTATTCATTGTGGGGAAATATTGGATATATTTATGAAATATAAACAGACTAAGCGAATTAATTAAATCCTGCTGAGCGCTGAGAGTGTGTGTATGCGTGTGTGTGTGCGTGTTTGTGTTTGTTGGTGTTATATTACATAAGCCTATTGTACCCCGTCTGCATTAGTCTGATTGGTGTACAAAATACATAAATCATAAATATCTGAAGTGTCTCTCTCTCTCTCTCTCTCTCTCTCTCTCTCTCTCTCTCTCTCTCTCTCTCTCTCTCTCTCTCTCGCTCTCTCTCTCTCTCTCTCTCTCTCTCCCTCTCTCCCTCTCTCTCTGTGTACATTTCAAACGCCCCTCCCTCCTTCTTTTGCCGGCTGCTGACATGTGATCAGTAAAAAGTTGATCCGTGTCTGACAGGTGTCGTTGATCACACGTACACACGTCACTCAGACTCAACAACACCCCAGAGGAGAGGGCTGGGAGGTTTTATTGCCTCTTAACTGAGTATACTGACATCTAAGCCGTGGAATTAGCTTTATTTATCCAGAGCCCAGTGGAACAGAGGCTCTGTGGTTTCAATCTGTGCTGTTACCATCGCTGGAGGATGAATTTAGATCTTTAACTGAGCAGTAGCTGCCTCTGTCAAGAGGAGTTATGTCCTCCATGTCATTTGTTTGTCTAACTGTCAGCAGGATTACTCAAACATGACTGATTACTGATTTGCATGAATTTTTCTGTAGTGGGGGAATAAGTGCTTTCCCCTTTCATGATTATCTTTACAGCTAATCAATTGATTGTTTGAAGTTACAATACATTAAAGCATTGAATTCGCACCTTTAAGAAGCTGAAACCATAAAATGTTTGATATATGTGCAGGACAAATGAGTAAAATGATATTTAAAATACTTGTTGTATCTCTTTAAGCATAAAAGTAATTAAATCATCTATTAATTCGAGCTGTAATAATTGTATAACCTGTTGCGTAGTTTCAGTCTTGACTGGCAACAGGTTAAAGGTGATGGGACGTATTCTTCTGACAGCCTTCCTATGTATGATTTTAAACAGCTTCTGAACAATGATCTGTTCAGCATGAAAACTATAAAAATGACGTCTCAACTTTGCCACAGCGAGAAACAATCAGAACTGTTTACATCCAGTGTCTTATGGAGCATTATGGTTATTATTCCACGGTGTGATTCAGGAGCACGGGTCATTAGTTCAGACTTAACAAGGAAGCAGCCGAGCATGTTGACGGAGACGTTCCTCAGAATGAAGATGTTCAGGTCACTAACTCTGACATGTTTGTTTTCCTCTCCCTCAGTGTAATTTGATAATGAAACAGATTTTGACTTTTGGGATCTGTTGACATCTGCTGATGCGATTATGCCACGAGATGCAAAGGAACATGTTTCCTATTCTTTAAACCATTTAAAAACCCTTTCACGCAGAGTAACACAAACCACTTTGTTAAACTGTTGTTGTGTTTCCTCTACTGAGATAATTTCCATTATATTAGAGCCGGTGTTTGTGTTATCTCTGGCAGATTAATGGATGCCATCCCCCATCACACACTGAGTCTTTAGTAAACCTCACCTCAGGGTTAATGATCGGGGAAATTCATTATTAACACTTGACCATTAAGTTACAGGTTCACTGAAAAGCAAAAAAAATGTAATTTACCAGCAGCTGCTCACGTGAGACCAGTGAATGAAAACCTGAATCCCACTGGAACTTTACTCTGAGCTCTGTAAAGCTGGATTAATGCCTGAATGAAACATCCTCCTGAACATTTCTTCAAATGTAGATCTATTAAACTGGAATAGTAACAGACTGATAGATCAAATTATTTGGAAGTTACATGTGCATCTAAAAGAATATGAATTTTCTGCTGCTCCATCTCCGGAATGCTCCAGACTTTTATCCTGTTGTTGTGGACGTGTTGGACCCAGACGATCTCATGCTGTGGTTTTCATACCTGAGAGGCAAACTGTGGCAGAGGTTTGAACCCAATTTTCCTGAGTTCATGAGTGAAAATAATGTTTGGTCCATCAGAAGCAACGAAGGCCAGAAAAGGGCAACAGCCTGCTGCTGTGTTGTGTGTGTTGGTTATTTCTTTGGGTTGATTTGAAGTCTGTGTGTTACCCTGCACCAGCCTGCAGACAGAGAACAGGTAGAAACCCAGTGTGAGAAGGCTAATGGTGCCTTTCATCAGGGGTGCAGAGACTGGGAGTGTGCACCAGGCAATCTGAGATATATTGAGGTGAATATTGCAAAAGTCCCTTTGCGATTTAAAGGCACAAAAGTTTAAAACTTCCGGACACATACACGATACTAAAGCCTGTTTGGCTTCACTGTAAAAAATGCACAACCCAGCAGTGAAGCCGAGGCTTTGTGTTTTGCTGCCGACAGTAAACAGCAGATCTCCAGCCCCCCCCGGCCCTAATGAGCCAATGTGCCACCCTCTCCTGCACTTTGCATTTTTAATGGAAACAGGACTTATAATGGAGAGAAACTGTCTGGATGCACTTCCTTTAAATCCCCTCCTTTCTGTCTGACTCGTCTGTAGTCCTAAAAGCATCCAAGTGTGTCTGTGTAACCGAATCCCTCTTGAACTCTGAGTCCTCTTTCTTTCTTTTCACTCTGAGTTCCTCAATGCTCCATTATCGGCTGGATGAAACATCCACTTGAACTTTCTAATCTTTCAGCTTTCACCAGCCTCCAGCCTGTTTGTGGTGTCGGGGATGTAATGTCACGGAGAGGCAACTCCAGCAGCTTATCAGGATGAGGCTTCAACCCAAAGTTAATCGTCCTCTGTTTGGCGGCTGCATTCTGCTACACGCTGGTTGTTGAGTGAAGTTTGAGGAAAATCTGGGTTTCAGACAGAAACTGAACATTATGCCTGGGGCACCATTGTCAAAAAAAACAGAGAACCATTAAAGAAAAAACACCACAATCTGAATTTGTCTGATATTAATGGGTCATATCTTCTGTTGGAAACTGGGCTGTCACACTAATCAGGTGTTATAATCATTTCTTACATCTTATCTTCATGAATTTGTTATCTATTAACACAGAGAAGATCTACTACTAATACTTAATGCTGGGTGTGGCATCGGCCAGTACGTGAATCTATGCACCAATCCAACAATATATCTTTAAGGTATATTAAGTTCACCCAGATCAAACTGCAATTTTCTTTCCCTTGTAAATCACTTGCTGTTTGCCGCTGGCCAGCACTGTGTGTAGTGTAGCGTTCACCAGAGCTCGGTTAAATGAGGCAATATCTCACACTGGATTTTTCCCAAAAGTGAAATCGAACTTGTACCTTATGTTCGATTTCAGTTTGGAGAGGTGGCCCTAGTGCTGCCGAGCATAACACAAGCAATCTCATAAAACATCTGAAGAGCCATCGCAGGGAACAACCTCAAGGAGTTCACTATAAGTGTGGGAACAATCAAAGAGTTGTGCGTTGACTCCAAAAGTTTGTTTTTTAAATTGATTTACTCTCGTGTTGTTTGTCTGGAGAGAAGTGATTCAGTGAAGAGGCCTCACATTCTCTACTAAGAGCTGTTTACAAGCTGCATCCGTCTAATACATCAAATAACATGTAATGACACTTCCTTCACATCTCAGAGACTTTCAGCAACGTTAAGAATAAACACTGTCATAACTTCCAGCGGCTTGATGGGGTTGTTGGTCTTAACTTAACAAATTAAAGAACATATGGTTAAATAAATCTAAAACTGTTTAGATCCAGTTTTTTTGGAGTGAATCAATTTGCTTAAATCTCCACTTCCGCTTTACGACTCGTTTCTTTATGTTCCGCTCATCTTCATCTTTTTACTTTTCCTGTTACTCTGCTGCTGCTTTGACGAGCTCGTTTCCCCACAGGCTTCCATAAAGTTTTATGTTATCTCACTGAAGCCCCGATGATGACTCTGTCAGATGCAGAAGATTTGTTGCATTAAGAACAAGAACAAGCTTTTTTTAGTCCCTGCTCTGATTCACAGAGGGAAACTCGTTTGGATTTAGTTATTGGAATATATGTTTCTCCTCTTCACAACCGATTTCTCTCATCTATCTGCTCTGATTAGCAGGTTTCTCTTCTCGTTGTGTGGTGGAGGTGTAACTGTAACGTTTGGTGCTGCACTTAATTTTGATTAGGACGATCATGGTGACAATGGACTGAAATCCCCTTGTCCCTCTTTGTGTGATTGTGTCTCAGTGACTGTCGGTTGTCGACCAGAGTCTTTCTTTCTTTTGTAGTAAACCTGAAAACCAGCTTATTGCATAAATAAACAGAGTCTGCTTTAACGACCGGGGGGGGGAGTGAAGTGGACTTTCAGTGGCTTTCACTGGGAATCGTGCTTTCGGCTCACTCATTGGAAATCCATGGGCAGGTGCCACTCAGTCATATCAGGACTCCAGCTCCGTCCACTCTCTCTCTCCGGTCTCCACAGCATCGATTCCTCTCAACACAAAGCTCCTGACTGAACCACTGAACTTTGGTTCGTCACTCTCTCTCCTCGATCCTTTATTTCTCTCGCCAACCCTCCTAGCGTTCAGCCACTTTGCTTCACAACCACTCGTTTCTGCTTGTTCTCTCTCTCCGCCTCTTGTTTCTGCCAGAGTCGGCCTCCTCCTTTCGTCCCTGGGAGATTCTCTCATTCGTGTTTCTGGCAGTGAGGTGGATGAGTTATGCAGCCGGCAGCCTGTGAGAGCTTACAGTTTAGCATAAAGACCAATCTGCTCATTTAATGTTCGGTGATGGTCATATCACTGTGTCTTAGATAGAAAACCCACTTCCTAATTTATATTACAAGAATGATATTTGGCAAGTTCAGTAATGCTTATGATGATACTTTATCCTTAAAGCTTTGAACTTGATCATCAGAGAAACTTCTGCTTAAAGCCCCAATCACAGACCATAAATCAAAATGGATTGTTCGGTATCTCTCTTCTAAGTAAAGCAAACATGACGTCAGTTTCTGTTGAAGTCTCTGAGAACCAGAAACCAAAGTTCGTGCTTCACTCCGGCCGGTGACAGACTGTAAATAAAGATGGATGACGCATCTCCACTTCCTCCCCTTGTGCAAAAATGAAGCTTAAATATCTCAGGTGACCCAAGTCCATCTCACACTGTCGAGGCCCTGCCAACACACACAGACACACACACACACACAAACACACACGAGAGTCATTAGTGAGTCAGTCCTTTGACGTCAACACGGCCATACATGTTTCCAAAAGTACTTTCCTGAATTCATCCTTCCCGATATGTTCAATGATGCTCATCCTATCCCTGAAGTGTAGCACATGTTCTATATGTTTATTTTTAATCCCTCTGTTTCTCTTTCTCTCATCTCCTAGACCGGTGTGTTGCCATGACGAGCGAGGAGGAGGAGGGCCCCAGCGTCGCAACAACAACGGCACCGTCGGCGACAGCAATCTCCAGGGTAACAGCAGCCATAGCTGGGGGGGGCGGCAGCGATGACGCCGTCACGTCCTCCTCCCCCCGCGGCCCTTCCCCCCGCCACCACCTCCCATGTCCCCAGGAAGAGAAAGAGGAGGAAATAGAGGAGGAAGGCATTATTCTAGAAGAAGAAAGGATTGAGGAAGAGGAGGAGGAGGAAGAGGAGGAGGTGGTGGAGTGTGATGAAGAGGACGCCAGCAGTGACACCAGTGTGTTGATTGTGCCCTACCCCGAGCTGGTACCTGTGGTGTTCTTCTGCCTCAAGCAGACCACCTGCCCTCGCAGCCTGTGCATCCGCATGGTCTCCAGCCCATATCCTTTCCCTGTGTGAATCCTGATGAATGCAAATCGAGGGATTATCTCCCGAAACGTTTCCTGCTTTGATATCATCACTCATCATCATTTAAACATCTTTCTATTTCCAGGCTATCAAGGAAACATTAAGAAGCCTCACCTCAGTCAAAAGTTTAATTCCCCATTAGTCGCTGATGGATTAAGGTGATAATCAAAACTGGCTTTTTGGATGTTTCACCTCATCTGACACATTCAGAGATGCCCCAGGTTCCAAGCTGAGTTTCCATTTAGCTGCGTTTCTTTTCCATTGTGATCACACTGCTCTCCTGTAGCTTCACCTACAGAAGAAATAGTAATTGGAAGGTTCCAGGTTCAATCTTCCAGAGAACCTGTCAATGACACCGAACCCCTGATGCTGCGTCCTCACTGTATAAGACGGACGGGGGTTCGATAGATGACAAAAGTAGTTCCTTTACAACCAGAACTGTGTGTAGGCTGCAGGTTGTGTTTGTAGAAATTTAGCCTTCCTATCATTTCATTAAGCAGGCATCACTTCGGCTTGTGGCTCGGTCTGATTTAACAGCAGCCAATGGAAGAGGAGGAGGAAACAAGAGTTGCTTAATAGGCAAACCATCCATTCAGAGTTAAAGTAAATGTCTGCCTGAGGGAAATGTGTTAAATCAGAGAGAGAGAGAGAGAAAACACTTTGTTTAATTGTGTTTCGGTTTTAATTCCATCTCTGTTCATTTGTTTCTCTCTCTGGCTGTTTCTCTTTATCTCTGTTATAATACTAATAATCATTATAACTATTTGTATTGCACCTTTGTTCCAAGCAATGCAGCTCAAAGTGCTTTACTGACAATATAAATGCCAATAAAAACATTTAGATAGAAACAAAAACATGTTTGTAAAAGTAAAAACATGTTCAAATGTAATTCATATAAGAGTTATGTTGAAGTGACATTTAAAACAACTGTAAATCAAAAAGAAAAGAAAGAAAGTGTTAAGAATTAAGAAAGTGTTAAGAATTATAAAAGTGAAAGATATGGTTTAATGTATCTAGTTTTGTGAATCCCAGGTCTTGTGTGGAACAAACAGGTTTTGTTATAGTCCTGTGCTGCTGCTGCTGTGAGGATAATGGCACAGAAGACACAAGAGGCTTTTCAGCTAGAATTGAATCAAACTCATGTTGAGGATCGAACCCATGTGAAGAAACACTTGTTTGATGATATTCACACTTTCAATGGAGCACAGGAGCGATGCTAACGTGAGGAAAACAACATGAATCACTATTTTTCATGCTGGAGAGGTAATGGTTTCCAGGTTCTCCATGCTCCAGCAGCGGAGTGAACTCGAATCGTCTGTTTTATTTGGCTCATCTGTTCTTCAGCCTTGAGGATAATTGTAATGCCACAGTAGATCTCCTAACTTTCTTTAGTCTCGAACTCCTTGAAGCAAACGATAGAGAACAGAGGAACTCTCCACTTCCACAAAATGTTTAATGTCTAAAACCATCCGTCTATTTAAAACACATCCAATAGTTTTGTTTTGCCAACTCTGGAAACATTGCAGCTTTTATTTGTTACTCACTGAGGTTACGTGGTTAACAGACTTTTAGTTAGTTTGTTTTTCTAAAGGATATTTGAACAGAGCTTGTTCGAGGCCAAACTGCAGGTTTTCACTTCACCGTGTTCGATCACATCACCGTGACTGCATGGCAGGGAACATGAGTGAATATAGAGGTGTGTGTTTGTGTGTCTGTGTGTGCGTGTGTGTCCTTGTTACTTCTCTAAAATGAAAAAAGGCTTGTATTGACCAGGTCCACTCTCTCACATTCAGCTCAGATGGCTCAGTGCAGTAGATTGATCCGGCAGTAAAATCTTCTTTGTGTGGTTGAAAGCATTCGGTCCACTCTCACTGCAGGAGCTGATGTGCTTCATCCTCATTTCACAGGGTTAGTGGCTGAAATTGCGTGAGGGCAGAAAATAAATGAAATAAAGGAAATCCTGTAATTTACCTTTTGTGATTATGCAAAAAAGGAATGAAATGAATAATGAATGAAGCAAAAAGTGGAAAAAGGAAATAATCTGGATAGAGGCACCTGTCTAAAACGTTACCAATACATTTCTCAGTACCCAGATATTAAGCTTCAGACAAGGCAGCAGGTGTTTGAACAAGAAGGCAAGTGTGGCAGGCACGAAAGAAATTAAAATATCCACAAATTAGAATTACGGCTTCAAAATGTAAATAAAACTCGGTAAAGACTCAGGGACACGGCAGTGACTAAACAGTCAAAGCTAATGAGGAAGACCGGGGGGGAACAGAGACTAAATACACAGGGAAGACAAGGCTAATTGGGCACAGGTGAAACACATTAGGTTTTGCAGATGATCACTTAAGTGAGAAAACAAGACAAAGCAAATAAGAGAAACACAAGATAATTACTGCAAAGTAAAACAGCCTATTCATAATGTGCTCTTCTAGTGCTTGATACCATTTTCTTTTTAAACAACTTAAAAGATCTCTAAGCTTCTCTTTCTTGCTCCAACACAAACACACTGACCATAAGCAGCACCAGGAGAAACCGTGACACTTTAAAACATCCATAAAGGTTTTTACCCTCTTCAGCAGGCAAGCAGAATTCGGCATTAACTCTATAGAAACCACTCTCGTACCTTTTTAAGTAATATTCCTACTGAGCTCTATGGAATTCTATCCAGGTGTTTTTGAGTTATTTTGTAAAAAAAACTACTGAAATACTTTGCAGAGCCTCACAATGTCCACACAGTCATTCAAAAGTAATTTAAAGGGGCAGATTTGAACAATAATAAATAACTAAAGTTATTTCTGTGTGATAAATTGCTGTTTTACTTACTCTAAATAATGTTTAAAATCAAAATTACAGTTTAATATGTATTGCCATCATGCAATGCATTACAACAATGATTATCCAAGTTATTAAGAAAAGATGACAATAGTATAACTTTTCATATCACAAATGGGATTTCCTCTGTGTTATAAATGTGATGAAAAGTTGTTATTAATTAGGCATTTAACAGCTGAAGGCCTATTTTGGTACAACTAGAACTTTATCTCATTGAATCTTTTCTGTTATTTTTTAAACTAACAGTTCGATATCACACAGTTAACTGAAGGGAAACAGCCTGGACAAAGGTGAAGTGTTAGCCGTGAGTTTCCTGTTCCCACTCGATACAGTCACTTATTCAAGCTGAGCTGCTGCCAGACGTCTGTACTCCCTGTGAAATTGCTATTTGTCTCTGTTAAATT
This sequence comes from Pseudopleuronectes americanus, assembly GCA_038501795.1. NCBI lineage: Eukaryota > Metazoa > Chordata > Actinopteri > Pleuronectiformes > Pleuronectidae > Pseudopleuronectes > Pseudopleuronectes americanus. The sequence goes on along the minus strand of JBAMIH010000064.1, from coordinate 101,669 downwards.
GTACATTTCCCTTGTTGAAAACACTGCGAAGTCGCATGAGAAACAAAACGTCGAGGCTAACTTGTCACGCTGCGCAGTTCCTCCTCCAGATTCCCCAGCACGGCCGCTTCCAACAGGGAGAACTGACACTGTATCCACATCCCTGTGAAGCTGTGAAGATCCTGTTAACCAGGTGTCGGGCAGAGAGACACAACCGGGTCCGTTCACACAGAGCCGGGGTAATCAGAAGAGCATGTGGGGGGGCGGAGGGGAGGGGGGATTAATGGAGATGATTTCAAAACCCCCGAAATGTGAAATGCTGCTCTACACATCTGAACCTGTGTACCTGTGTGTTGAGAAGAAGGGAGGAAGATGCAATATGAGGAGGTAGAGAGAAGAGAGAGAGAGAGAGAGAGCGCTGAGAGAATCAGAGCACGTAGAGTGAATATCTATTCTGCTTCAAACCAAATGTGAGAGTGCAGGTCAGATTAATAGCTTCCAATTCACTTTCAATCTCCGCTGGACCAACACATGTGGCCTCATGCGCTTCTGGCAATACACAAACACACACACACACACACACAACACACACACACACACACACACACACATCATCAATGTACATATATGGGCTCTGTCAAAGTTCACTGCTGGTGTTGTTGATGCTTTTTCACTCGTGCGTGTTCCATGAATCCATAAAGATAGCACAGGAGACCTCTTTCATATTTCCCTCATATCCTCCAATCTGCTTTTCTCCCACATCCATCTGTCCACACCGCTAACGAGCACCCCCCCCCCGGTCACGTGATGCCAGCGTCTGGCTGCTGATTGGCTGGGCGATTAGACGCAGCTTAATGCTCTCTGAGGCCTGTAATGGTCTGTTTGGACTTGTCTGTGCCACCGAAATTATATGGGTTTCAAGTGTAGCATGCATACATTACATTGAGATTACCACGTTTTAATTACGGGGGGTGTCATAAATCAGGTTGGGTAATGGGTGCCCTATCAGTTGGCTTCCTCCAGAGCTGTGTAAAGGGAAAAACAAAGGGAACCACTGAACACAGGAGGATGCTGGGAGATCTTCTCTCAGGGCCGAGACACCGGCTGATGATTGGATTCAAGCTGTTAAACTGGACTTGTTCAAGAAAAATCAATGTAATTGCTAAATTCATTTACTGGCAGCGGCTGCAGGTGACAGTGTTAGTGATATCTGAAAAGTCAACAACGCACGGAGGGCTGGGGGCTCTGCTCGGTTCAATCAGCACCGGGAATCAAACGTGCGTGATTCAGTTTCAGTCAGAGGTGTGAGTGTAGAGATGGATCCTCGGCTGGGAGGTTAAGATGGTTTCTGTTTTGGAGACCTTTGTGTTTCCTGTTTTAGGCAGACCTGAAAAACCCTTTCACTCACTAATTGCTGTCAATATGAATCTGACTCGAGGAGACCTGTCTAGTTCTGGCAGGGCACCATGGGATGACATGTGCTCTGCGGCTGCTCTTGGCGTAAGTTTGTGCAGCCTCCATCTGCTTTGCTTTGATTTCTGTTGGCTTTGTTGAATCCTGAAAGACCTCATTTATTCATTTATATATTTCTTTACTCCAGCATTGAAGAGTCTGACAGGAAATGAGTTAAACGATCGACTTGCTTGATGTTTAAAATCCGTCAAATGCTTCGTAAAGATTTTCGTAGGTGAAAGAACTTTATTTACCCACAACACCGTTCTCTGAATAGACCGACAGATGTTTTAACGTGTATCTTGGGAGAACCATGATTCCAACTTTACACATAACAGTGATCTGACTCAATAAACATTATACGAAATCATAACCTCCTAAACTGCTTCTAAATGCATTTCTTTCTCCGAGTTCATCTATTTTCTTCAGGCTAAACCTGATTCACTGATCTGATGTAGTGAAGGACGTGTATCATTACTCTTCTGTGGCATTTTTCCAGTTACTCTCAACCTCTCTCCACTGCCACATGTCAGAGTGTTGCTTGCAATCTGCTGACATTTTAATGAATGATGCTTTTTACTTGTATATTCCAACGGGACACAATTACATTTGCATTTGATTGATTGATCGACCCTAAAAGGAAGAATCCATCAGTCAGAGGGGACGACGTGTTAACTGCTGTTTATATTCCTATCGAACCCAATTACTGTATTTTCCATTCACACAGACTGAAATCTGATTAAGATTAAAATTAGGTAACAAAGATAATATATAAAACACAGGTTCTGTATAAAGACTTCACATCCCGATCAAAGAAGTACAGTTATACACATCGTTCCAATCTTAGAGAAGTTCTTCTAGAATCAAAATTTACCAAACATTTCCTCCATAAACCACCAAACTAAAACTGTCCTCATCCTAAGAATAAAAAGCTGTCAGCAGGAAACTAGTCTAAAGGTTCCTCGTAGGGTTTCTTTCACAGTGCTTTTATTTCAGTCTGTTGTAAACCACCATTTGTAGTTTTTAAGCAGCTCTCACAGAATTGCAGTTTCTTGTAATCAGCCGTTCGCAGCATTTAGAGTAAACTCATTCATGAAGACATGTTGGAATGGACGGATCTGAAGCTGTCAACAGCTCTTATGGAAAATGTTCTTTGTCTCCTCGTCTGTTTGGATCCTGCCTCTTCTTCCCCTCCACTGAATCCTCTCTTTTCTTTCTCCCTCCTCCTCCTCCTCTCGCAGCTTCTTGACGTTTATTCTCTGGCTCTCACTCGGGACTCTCTCCCAGCCGCTCTGCATATGCTAATGTTGGTAGAAATCATTATGATAATGTGAGTGTTAATCACTATGCTAATGCCACTGTACCTACCTGTCAGACTGGGGCTTTGTGCAGGGACCTGCCATCTTCTCTATTATTTCCCTATTCAATCACTCTTTGTATTCTTTTCCTCTAATCGTCTTTACTGCTTCATTTCCCTCTTTCCTTTCTTCCACTGGACGTGACTGACCTCTGCCTATTTGTAATCACTGCTGTTTTCACCATCACCGTAATAAATCTGAAACAATACATGGAAACACCAAAATGCTTCCTTCAGGCAGAAACAAAGAAAGCCTTGGGCCGACGGTTCTGCTCTGGTTAACTGCTGCAGTCGTTTTGTGTGTTCCTGTTCTTTCCTCCTGTCTCACGTCCCACCTGTCCCAGCTGTCCTCTCTTTGAAACGCCTGCTGCCACATGTGACGAGCGCTGTGACGCAGACGGGGAATAGTCGCCCACCAGGAAATCCCACTGACGGTCTCTGTGTGTGTCTGTGTGTGTGTGTGGTAATACAAGTGTGTAGAGGAAAATGTATGAATCACATTTTGTACCAAGAGCGGCCTTTCTTTTTTTTTGCTTTGCTTTTACAGACACTAACGTTTGAGGGACGGAGAGAAAGGGAGAATCCGTCAGTCATGCATGATTATGTGCGTCTTTGTGTTGGTGTATAGTGCTCACTTTTAATAGAGAGTGTGCGTTTGTGTGTGTTACCAGTGATTGCTAGTGACAGCAGACATGGAAACCAGACACAAGCTCTGACTGTCGATGACAAACTGAGAACATGTGGATCAAACACACCATCATTTACAGGATGTTTGTGTGTTTTCATATGACTTCAACTGGGAAACTTTCATCTTTCACCTTCATAAAAAAAAAGGACATTTCTAAAAATATTAATAGGACCATAAAAGTATTAAAGAGCCCTCAAATCAACAAATGTGCTTACATGGCAAGTTGTGTTATATATGAGGAGTTTATTTCTAAATACTAAGCGTTGCTACACCATGAAAACCCTTCATTTACATTCACTAATATGAATAATAATATTAAATAATGCAGAATAACAAGCATCGATTTCTTTTCATAGTCAACCTTTCTCCCAGTTAACTGTCCTGTCACATCCATACGTTTCCCGTCATACAGCGGTTAGAGCCCAAGAGTCGTGGGGACAAATTAGATCATTTAATAAAATGTCTGAGGGCTGGAGAGCAGAGAATTTTTAATTTTAATTTGCCGACTCTCTATGTGTGTAAGGAGATTTTAACATTTGCTGGCGAGGGCCACAGAGATCAGTTAAATTCCTAACCTGTAGAGTCAAATGATCCCTCTCTAATCTGTTTAAAAGTAATGGTGCTACCTTTAGCCTCAGTTATTTCATATTAACTCCGACTGCAGCCCTGCACACAGCAGTGTAGACCTCATGTCAGTGGGTCAGGTTTGATGGGAAGAGTCCTATGATTGTTTTATGGCACCGGACACTAGAACGGTCACTGTTCTTGATCTGTTGATGAAGCTAGAGTTTCTTGCGATGGCAGATGGTGGAATAAGATGAGTAGAGCCCTGCTTCATCACAATTCCATGGATCCATTCTTCTTCTTATGTTTTGGCCTCGGTGCTGCTGTCTCTTCCCATTGTGCTGAACGTCATCTCTAATATTTAAGACATTTGTTTGGAGGAAGTGATCCATAATTCATTAGTGAGATCGATAGTTCCCTGAAGCATCAGGCCGATGTTATCGATGGATGTGGTTCTGCTGGATTTCTTCTGTCAGTGAATCATTGAGCTTTGTTCTCTCCTGCTGTGATGGACACTAGAGGAGAAGTGACTGTTTGTACAGTAGATTATCGGTTGTGAAAACTGTCAATCTGAAAACTCACAGAGAAAGATATTTTAACAGATTTACCAGATAGTTGTTTTAGGGGAGATTTCCATTTTGTAACCCGGAGTATATGAGTTATTTTAAGTTCAACAAGTAATTACAGATCTTTAACAAGTAGTCAGATCACACATGGAGGTTGAAACCTGCAGATTTAGTTCATATCTCACCCTGTGTGTCCTGCCCTCTATGCACCCCTCCACCTGATTCCCTCCCCGCTGCTCCAGACAGACGGGCACAGTTGAAGTCATGTGTTGCTGCGGTGCCGCCACGCTGGTTTGCTGCCAATACGTGTTATTGTCAGTTTGACATCACCCACTGAGCCCGCGGGCGCTGGAATAACACAACGGCTCCCGGAGAGAGAGGGGGTGAGAGGTGCGTGGGGGCGAGCGACGGGTCATCCAAGGTGAGCAGCGGCCTTCAAAGAGCCACAGACTCGGTAGTTACCACAGCGGGTTCCTGTGCATTCAAGGGCTTGGATGTGTGTGTGTGTGTGTCTGTGTGTGTTTTAGACTTGTTAAGGTATGATTCATAATGACCCCCCTCTGCCAGGGAGGTTATGTTTTCATCTGCGTTTGCCTGATTACACAAGAAATACCAAATATCTCTATATATCTTTACACTTTAACCAATAAAATACTGGGAGTGATTTAAAAAGCAGAATCTGGGGGTTATTATATTTTCTTTCAAAAACACAGTTTACAGGAAACGTAAACTAGTTTTTAATGGACATAATTCAAAGTAGAAATGTATGTATTTGCACAAAATTTCCACGATAGGCAATAAATTCCTTCATTACTCAAACAGCCCTTCTCAGCTCTGAGAGAAAACAGCAGTAACTGTGCGTAATGACAAAGAGGAGCGATAAGTTACAGAAGAAAGATTCTGGATTTAACAAACACACAACATGTAGTTCGATAGGATGTGTAGGATTCTGGATTCTGGGATAAACAAAGTAAGAAGCTGAGAAAAGGCTCAAATGAAGCCGTTCACCCAAGTTTGGTAAATGACAGTCATTAGTCTGTCATTAACACTCGCCTGTCTGCCTGCTGCTATCTTGGGACCTGTTGACTGACATGTTATAATGTGTTAATGTGTTAATGTACTGTGTGTGTGTGTGTGTGTGTGAGTGTACAAGTGCACGTTTGTGTACCTTTGTTCTGAGAACTGACATTTGTGTCTCAATCTAGGAAGCGTCTCTTTCCCTCTGAAAGTGACACTTGTCCCTGCAGATGCCTCAGAGTGTTCCTCTCGTTCAGATCGTGATTATTAATATGTCACCTTGTGAGTCGCAGTCAGATTACGATGATGAGTGAGGACTGAGCACTCACTCACAGTGTGGGACTAATTAATGATGGAGGGATGATTAAAAGAGAGATGGAAAATATCTAAGAGGCAAAGATGAGGAAAAACGAGAAATGAAAACAAGAAGAAGTTGGAGTGACAGAGTGAGATTAGAAGACTTCAAACTTAAAGTTTTGATTTATTTTCTCAATTAATAAATTAATAAGTAAATTAGTTGTTTATTTCAATGAAATATAGAACAAAAATAAACATTCATATTGTTACAATATTAAATTAACTCTTTTTTTAGACTGAACCCAAGAATATTCACTTTCCTTATTATTTAAATGACAAAGAATCCTTACATCTGACTAACGACACAAATATCTTATAAATACAGTTAATTTCTTAATTTCTCAATAGTTGCTCAACAGTGTGTTTTTAGAGTTAGAGTAAAAATAAAAGTTGACAGATGTGTGTCTAATGGATTTAATCGGCCAATATTGGCTTATCTCAATTATATTTGTGCTGGTACTGATATGGCCTAATAGAAAAACTTGTTTCTTTTCTCTGCCCCATCAATATGGAGATGTTGTTGTTGACAAAGGTTCAGGTTGAAGTTTGAAAGGAACTGCATCTTAATATTATTTCGAACCTGGTTTCCTTTTACAAGAGAAGCAGAGAGCAGAACATTCAGTTTTGTATAAAAGTCACATTTCAGTGTAGTTTCATTGAGGGGAAGGTTTTTTCCGGCTGCTGCTTGGTAACAAGTTGGTAACACAACCGATGTGTAACTGGGAGGATGAGGGTGGAGTACATGATGGACTGTATGGTATTGGTAGAGATATGAACCCTGTCATTCTATCTGAAATGATATTTTCCATCACTGGGACACACTGGTTCTGTCTCTTCTCTATCAATAGTTGTGTTGCGTAATTGTTGGTCAGTCTGGGATTTATTTATTTATCTCTGCTCTCAGTTACACAACCCTGGCAACGCTGGGGGATGGAAATAGAGAGAAACATTGGTCGTGGGCAGGAGAGGAAACCTACACACTTAACATCCGCATCATATTAGCAACACACTACATCACACAAGGAGGGGAACAAAGGAATGTAGAGAACACACGGAGAGCACACAACGATCCCAGCAGATGGTGTAAAGGACGGATCTGTGTGTGTGTGTGTGTGTGTGTGTGTTTGTGTGTGTGTTGTGTTCTCACGTCTCACACGCAAGCTGCTATCTGTAATTACCGACCAGTTCCCTCCCACTTCCATTCCCACCATCGCACCTCCCCTGTTGGAAGACACCTGAGTTGGCAGCTGTTGGTAAAACCAGCAGAACTTTATTATCTGATTCCACTCGTCTCTGCTGCTGCACTTTATCTTCCTCAGTCCAGGAGGTGAAGCTGAATTAACTCCACGCTGACAATCCCAGTAAAGACGTGTGTGTGTGTGTGTGTGTGTGTGTGTGTGTGTGTGTGTGTGTGTGTGTGTGTGTGTTATGATATTACACAGCAGCGGCTGAAACAGAAAAGATTAATGATTCATTATGAAACCAAAGTGAAGTGTCGTTTGATGAATGGCATCAAACTGAGACTTTATCACTTAACAGAGTTTAAACAGACTGGATCCTTGATTAAGAGATCAAATCATCAGCTGGGAAATGAATTGACTAAAGTGTGTGTGATTTGCAGTACACATGCACTCACACGCACACACACACACACATACATATACAGACACACAAACGACACAGAGTTCCTTAATATTTTCAGATTTCAGCGCTGGTTGCTACAGCAACAGGGCAGAGCTTGTCTCGAGGAATCCTTTGGGGGGGGGCGTGGGGAGGAGCAGACAGAAAGATAAGTCAAGGATTTAAGGAGGTGGAAAGTTGAGTAATTTTTTAAAGCGTGGGATAACTGGTGACATCACAAACCAGAAGCTGAGGAGCTCTCTCACCTCGCTGTCGTGACAGAGTTGATGAAAACGAAATCATTGCTCGTTTCCAAGATATAAAATACAAACAGGACAAACCTTCATTGTTCGTTATGCACCGACACCCGGAAGATTCATTCAGTCCCACAAAGCCAGAGCGTCGGGATTTTAGACACACAAACACATAAACACACACACACACACATATATACACACAGGAAGCAGGTAGATGAAGTGAAGATTTCTTCAATGTGAAGAAACAGCGAATCACAAATGCTCCGACTGGCAGACTGATGCAGAACAAGATGAAAAACAGGGACCGAAGTCAAAAGAAGCTCAGGGAAGCACGAGGGAAACGAGGAGCTGAAGAGATGAACTGACAGAAAGTAAAAAGTGAGAGGAAACACAACTGAGAGACTCAACACATCCAACAGGCAGAAGAACACAACACAGAAGAACATGAGGGAGGAAGGAAAGTGAGGATAATAACTTTAATTCCATTTATATATAAAGTCACTCAAAGAGCAGGTGTTTTGCTCGTTTATATTGTAGTCGTGATGTTTTTTCATATTCTAAATATATTTTAATAGTGTTGATAGTTTAACTTGTTTATGTCTGACACACGAGCTTCGGTTTGAGTCGTGCAGCCGAAGACAAAAGTCAGAAATGAGTCAAAGCCCTGAAGGCAGCAGGACGATGAGCAACGAGAGAATCATGCAACAAGTAAGAACTTCTGTTGTTACAGGCAGTCGACAATTATCCAACAATCCTTCATCACGCACACGTGTAGTCTTGTGGGTCTGTGTGCACGTGTGTGCGCGCGTGTGTGTGTGTGTGTGTGTGTGCACGTGCACTCGACCTGACAGCTTAGGGAAAAGAGGAGCTGACACGAGACGCTGTGAAGCATCACCGTGTGATATCCCATGACATTTACTGCTGTCCAACACACACACACAGACACACACACACACGCACGCACACACACACACACACACACACACACACACACGCACACACAAACACACACACACACACACTCCCTTTATCCAGTCAGCTGTGTGGGATCGAAGAACCCTGATGGAAGATTCCAGTACAGAAAACGAGCTGCCAGCTTCTGGACGGTAGATGGAGAGAAGGAGGGAAGAAGACGAGAGGGCGTCTGAGAGATCGATGACATCATCAGATCAGTCTGACATGAGATCAGTTTGTAAAGTATGAGAAGAGAAGGAACCAGAAATCAGAGGAGAAGTAGATGTTGGAATAAATATGTGAAATATGCCTAGAGCTGCACTTTGAGAAAGACACAAAGCTTTTAAAGCAAGGGGCAATTAAACGAACGACTGGTTTATAACTTCATATTCTTTAGAAATCAATTGTAGAAGATTCTAGTCACATGTTGGACCTTATTATAATTATTTTACTTTCTTCTTCATCATGATCTTCATCATTTCTAAATGCAACATCTCTTAGAATCTCCTCCGGTGTTGTAGCTTCATTAGTGAAAGCTCACATCACGACCAGGTCTCACCTCTGGACACCAAAACTAAAATAACCGTCGCCTGTCTCCTCATGTTCTCTCTCTCTCTCTCTCTCTCTTTTTCCTCCACCTCCTTTGTGACTATTCACTTAATTTTATACTCTCTCGGTTGCCTTGGAAACCGGAGGTCGTTTGCCTCCTGCGCGTCTCTTTGGAAACAATAAAAACACGAGAGGGGGAGAGAGAAAGGCAGAGAGACATGAAGACGGGGTGAGAGAGGGAGCGGTGCCACACAGAGAGGTATTAAAGATTCATTTGCCTCCTCCAAACACTCACTCCCCCCCCTCCTGGCTCCTCCCGGCTCCTCCCGGCTCCGTCTCACTGAAGCCTCCGGGCGACGCTGGGTTTCCTCTGCACCTTTAAATCCATGAGTTTAGTTTCCCCTCCAGATCTGTGATGTGACCGAGTCTGCTCCTGAGGCTTCGCAGCAGAACTCTGTCGCCGCGTTGCTCCATGGGATCAGTTATCAAAATAACAGAAGAGTGGATTGTTGATTTAAACTGAAAATATGTCAGTTTTTTTGTGTGTGTTATTTTAAATTAGACAGATTCTTTAATGAATAACAAAGTTCTGCAGAGTTTATTCTGTCACAAGACGTCAGAAAATAGAAAATGAAGTGTTTCCTTGAACATTAGATCATTTTTAACATTTTCAGATATTGAAATTCAAACTATATTAGCAGAATTTGTGTTTTGGGATTCAGACAAAAAGTTAAATTTGACTTTCAGACCTTGCCACGTCTAGTTTTCACATTTTCCACAATCTTTTTGACCCATAAGCAGAAACATCATTTAAAGATTTACATATTTTCCTTTGTGATTAATTAGCATCAATTTCAGAAAATCTGCTCTGAATGGTTTTAAAGCAATCATCTCCCGGTGAATACGAGGTACATAAATCCCTAAAAAGGGAAACACCAACCAGTTGAGATCAACACATCTTCTCCTCCAGTGAAACCCTGAGCTTTCCCAGTTTCCCAGTATCCCTGAAAATCTCTTTTAGAAACTTCCCTCCAGTCTGTCGGAGAGAAAACAAAACGTACGTCCTCTCACAAAATCCTCAAATTCACCAGAGAGCGAATCACAAAGCCCCACCAGTGAAACTTCACCTCCAACTATTTTAATAATACTCTAGTTTATGTTCACTGCTCCTTCCAGTAAGTGAGTGACAGCCAGTGGAGGGAAACTCAGCAGCCGACCCACTCTGTAATTACTCCACGGTTTCTTAGAAAGAAGCTGTTTTATTTAACAAGTTCTGAGTTAATCTTATTCCAACACCTTGTCTGTGTTGGAGGTTTGAGCTTTGAGTTCCTCCTCCTTCTCCTTCCAGTCCCAGCGCCGCTGTGAGAGGAACAAGATTCTACGACGCCTCAACACTAATTGACTCTTTTTTTTTCAAGACAGACACCCGAGCATGAGAAGCTGGAAATGATGGGAAACTCATGGAGGCCGTGTTTTTAAGATAATGCATTTTTCAGTGGGAAGAACCCTGAGCTAATCTCCACACGGCCCTTAAGGCTGCCATCATTACCTGGACTGGGGGGGGAAATAAGAAAGCACTGACCTGCAGTTCATCCAGCCATAATATTGATATGAAAGTGTGTGTGTGTTTGTGTGCGTGTGTGTGTGTGTGTGTGTTCAGAGGCAGTGCTGGGGGGGCTCGGTGATATCTCTATCCTCATTAGGACGGGCGAGCTATGGGCAATAAGCTGAAGTGGCAAAAAGAGAGAGTGTGTGAGACAGATTAATGATTAATTTATTTCTATTACATACAAATGAAGTCACATTATATTTAGATTCTGTATTCATCAAGTTAAATTGCTTCAACAAGCAAAACCCAGGATATGAGGTGTACGGATTTATAAGGAATTGAGCTGTCATGTTTCTAATTTTGCCTTTTTTCATTGTGTTTTTATTTAATTAAAAAAATTATATTTTCAAAATGTCTTCCTGTTAATAACCTCCAGTGAACAGGTGGAGCTATTAAACAGATTTCCTGGTAATTTCATAAATGTAATTTAAGGAGGAAACCATCGAATTACTCAAATGAATCAGGGTTCCTGCAGCGTCTAGATAAACAAATAAACAAATCTACAATCTGAATGTGAGCCTTAAAAAATCTTAAATATGCTAAGATATCACATCCTAGGTCTTTAATATGCTTATAGGTGTGTTCTTATTACAGTGTGGCTACTTCCATCGAGCTTGGAGATTACGTTTTAAAAGAGAAATCTCACTACACTGGGTTTGGCGGGAAAGACTGAGGATCCCTGCTGTATTGAGAAGTAACCTGGTGTTTCCACTGTTATTCTCTCCTCCACTCATTCCCCTTAACCACCTGACTAAATCTGGACTCTGATGTTCCCTCCTATCTATCAGACTTGACTTAGGTTTTAACTTTCATTGATCCTAAAAAGTCCTAAATTTCACTTCTTGAAAAACCTGCAGAGACCCTGTTCATACAGTGTATTTGAATTAGTTCATATACGGTAGAATTTAAACCTGCACTACTCCTCTGCATATGATATATATATATATATATATATATATATATATATATATATATATAGTGAGCAGATATAGACAGGGTATGTGACAGTTTGTGCCCTCGCTGTGTGTTTAATCACCCGAACCTTCCAGGGGACGCGTTTTAAAAGCCAGATGTAGAAGTTATAACCCAATTAAAATCTGATCTTACAGTAACACACCGTGGGATCAATCGCACTGAAAAGTATCAGATGACAAACGTGTGTCCTCTTTACCTTGTCTCCCTTGTGTCTGCTGTACAGCCATTAGCCCGTCGGGGCATCAATATTAAACATGGCTCCCTGCAGTGCTGAATGTTTGTGCTGCTGACACACATGGAATTTAATGTTTGATTTAATGAGAGATTTAACCTGCACAACTGAGGAAGCATACGTGTGTGCACGTGTGTTAGCGTGTGGGCGGCCGAGTGCGAGCGTTTATGTTTTTTAACGTGTCAGTTCGGCTGCACGTGTAAAATCCTCGTATGTGGACTTTTCTGCCTGCGAGTGGGCGATCGGTTTGCGTGTGTGTGTGTGTGTGTGTGTGTGTGTGTGTGTGTGTGTGTGTGTTTATCTGCATGCATGTGTTTTGCCCACTCACAGCCTATCTTTATCCGTGCTGTGATATCTGCAGTGGTCCGTCCCTTTGTGGGAAAGGTTGGGGCCGAGACATGTGGAGAATTAAATCTTCACTGGGAATTCTCTCTGTTCAAACGCTCGGTGTCGTGAGTTCAGGAAAGAACCGGTTCTCCTTTACTCCTCTGGGCTCGGCCTGTATAGTTCTTTCTGTAGCTGCTTGCAGGCTGTGGGTTGCTGGGTGCTGGTGGGGGGGGGGTACATTTCCACATCCTGTGCTGTGTAGCCTCAGGAGGAGATTGGACCTCCTGGGCGGCTGCAGCACATCCTCCTTCACACGCTTGTTAGCCAGGCAGCGTGCTCGGTCCTATTGAAACCGCTCCGTCACACTCGGCTGCTGCTTCGTTTCTCTCTTTTTCCTTTTCTCTGGCAAACACAGTTCTGGTTCTACATGTTCTGCTCGCTCCGTTAACCTTCACGCTAAACAAGTGTGGTTCCCCCCACAGCACACGTCAACATATATCATCTCCTCACGCTGGTAGAAATCGAATTCCAGCTTCTATTAGAGACGAGTTGGCTGCATAATTTAGATTTATTCTGAGTGCACCAGCGTCCAGGGAGCGATATACAGTCAAATACACATAAAACACAAGTTAAATACACGTTCTAGTTTTTAAAAGCAATTCATCCTGAGTTGTAGCTGCTGTTGGGAGCTGCATTTTCCCAGCAGTATGTAGCCGCTAGCAAGAAAATCAGGAATCAGGGCTTCTCTTTAGAGTGAAAGATGTTCTCTGAAACCATGACACTCTGAGCTCGACCCTCCAGGCTTCACTTTTCTTTGGCTGTAGTTTAATTTCGATTTGTGGAGGTTTTACACTGATACTTTATTTTAATGGTCCGTCATAAAGTTTTGAAAGCACATTGGTGTAAATGTTTGTGTAAAGAAACAGGCCTGGAGCCCTAATGTGATCTGTGAGGGTCACATCCAAGCAGCTCAACATCCACTCTGATAACACACTTATGGTTATTTTGATAGTTAATATGATGATGACAATACTAGATTTAGTTAAAAATCTATATAAATTCTCTAGTTTTTCCTTCTTCCTTATACTCTAAGGCCCAAGCTTTTATTTTGAAGGCTCGATACATCAAACAAACACGTACGTCTGATTTCTGGATCTGAGAATGTGAGAAAATGTATATTTTGCACACACTCACATTTTACTTCCAAGAGAAATGATATGCAAAACAAAATTTACTCAGTCCTCAATAAATGTATTTTCCCCTTTATCATCAATCACAATAAAAGGTGTTGGAGCTTTGTTGTTCCAAGTCAAACCTTTTTTATTTGCAAGCCATTGTCTAGTTGTGTTTTAAATGTGTAATGAGCCCATTGTCCCATTCTACCTCTCTATTGAAATGAAGTTTTGGAGTCTACATGTCCTCTCTCTCAGCTGATTGTCCTTAACCAGCTGTATTCACGTGGTTCGAGCGAGTCAGCATGATGGTGATCCTGTTGAACTGCGTGACCCTGGGAATGTACCAACCCTGTGAGAACATCGACTGCTCCTCAGACCGCTGCCAAATCCTGCAGGTACAAGCACACGCCCACACGCACACACCTCAAACCTCTAATCTGTCATGAAGTCTTCGTGGATCTAAAACTGTGAACGTCTCAAAACTCAGAAGTTGAAATTCCTCCAGGTTGAGATATTGATTCCTGAGTGAAGTATCCACAGCTGAACTGACGCCTCTGTCTGCTCAATGTTTACATTTACTTCACCACAACATCTTTTTTCCGACCTGTCTGTGATTCCATCTTGTATTTTCTTACCACCGGAAGGTTTTCAGTTTGAATCCCAGTTTGAGTCTTTCTGTTTGGAGTCTGCTGGTTCTACCTGTTTCCTCCCATAGTCCACAGACATGCATGTGGGGGGAGGTGGATTAAAGACGAAGGTGTTAATGTAAAAGTTTTGACCTCAACTTTTATAATCTCCCAGTTTATCTTTCTTTACATTGAGCCTCACCCTAACGTGGCTGAAGACCTGAGACACTCTCTGTAAACGTGCTCTTATCAGAAGAGTTTCCTTAGTGACACAGGGATCATGTATATTTGATGAGACGCTCTTTATACACATGTTCACGCTGTGGAAGAGCGCTTACATACCAAGAAACACACGTTAACAAAATGTGACATATGCACCCGTGTTCTCAGTCGTGCATATTTTATATAACAACAACAAACACGTAAACACAAAGATCCAGACACATGGCTTCACGTTGCTTGAAGCAGAAAGAACCTGAGTGCTCTTCTAGGAAGCGTGGACAAACAATCCATTCAAAAATATATACTGGGTGTGGACACGTAACACAAATTTCAAACGCACGCACGTCCTCCCCCCGCCCCGGCCTCTCTCTCCTTCCTCTCTCTCCATCCTCTCTCTCCTCCCTCGTCTCGCTCCATCCTCACATTCTTCCTCCCATGCTGGGGCCGGCAGCTCCTCGCTGTGACTCACTTGCTAACATGTGGTCTTCATGGTGCACCTTGGCAGCCTTCATCTGGCAAGACGGGGGGGGAGGTTGGGCGAGCTGCAGGATCCCTTCTCGCTCATGTCAAAGGTGGCCTGGGTGGGCGTAGGATCCGTGCGTGAGCGTGTGCACGTATGTCTTGGGCCTGTCGGTGTGAAAGCGCTTGTTGAATCTGTTTTCCACATTCTCACACGAACACACACAGACACACACACACACACACACACAGGGCAGCACACTCATCATACAACAGCCAACACACACACACACAGTGGATTGATTCGGCTCCCTTGAGGGGGGTGGGGTGGGTGTTGGACCTAATAGAATTTCTCCTCCAAGTATCTATAGACCCGATTCAATACCAGCATTGGATTTAGTGGGCTACAGAGCCTACAGTCAATACACTACTCCAACACTGTGAGCTCGGAGAGACGTGGACGTGAAGACCCCGGGACGCTGGATGGATGAGCGGCTGAACTCTGTGTCTTACTGACCATAAACATGGAAGAGAATCAATATCAGGCAATTGTCAATTGACAAATTATCAATCACAGATCATAAAGTTCACTAACTTTAAAGGACCCATAAAAAGATATTTGTTCATTTTAGCTGATGTATTATTGTAAAATGGTTTTATATCTCATACTGTCATTGTTTTTCCTATTTGTGGGATAATTGGAAAACAACAAAATGTAGAGATGCAAGTGAAGACAGAGACGAGAAGACAGGATGAGAAAAGCCAAACGCAGTGAGAGCTGTGGAAATGTCAGGAGAGGAATGTATTTTTTGGACAGCTGGAGAAATCTTCATCTCCCTCGTGTCCGTGAACTTTGCAGAAGTTTTGCCCCCTCGACCTTCTCGGGGGTTTAACAAAGGTCAAGGTTACAAACTTTATGCCGTTCCATCCACTCAGCTCCAGGATCTGCTGATTCAGATCGCGTCGCCTACAGTTATAGAATCAGATGACAGGCAGTGAGTTCATCTCTAATCCCCCTGAACACACAGAAGAGAACAGCAGCTAATCTTTTTGCTCACAACAGCAATAACACGCATTAGCAAGCGCAGATCTTTGATTTATTTGGATTTCTTTTTTCTATTCTTTTAATTAGATGCTCGATTAAAGCGGTGAGCGAGGTGGGGGGGTGGGTGGGGGGCTTATCTCTGATTACTGCTCAAACAAATTATTTTCCATTACCCTGCTGTTTAGGGCAAACTGCTCGACTGGGGAGAGGGGGGAAGGTCGGGGAGGGAGGAGAGGAGGAGTGGAACAGAGGTTTAATTGAGAGAAGGAGGGAGAAGGTGGAGAGTGTGAAAGTGTCAGGGGAAGAAAAAAGAAAAGACGATGAATTTGTAGAGTTAGAAATACAAGAGCATCATGGAGGTGGGGGGGGGGATTGGAGTCAAGGTTTGAGAGAAGTCTGGGAAGGAGAGACAAACTGACAGAAACCTTTCATATCCATATTTTATAGGGTGATACAGGGTTTGAACCCCTCTAGGTGTCCTGGTGCAGGGGATGATCCCACCTCACCTCCACTGCAACCTCAACCTTTACTGGAACTGAGATCTCGTCCCTTTATCTCAGACACACTCTGATATCACGTCCTGTTTTCAGTGAAAACCGTCAATCATCTTCATGAATTCATGAAGTGAGTGAGACACACAAGAAAACAAGCTTCACAATTAAACAGGAAACAAAAGAACACAACAAAAGACACATCAAATATAAATCCCCAAAAAAACAACACAAGGAAAAGAAGGTGAAAGTTTAAAATCATAAAAAGTTCATGCAACAGAAACAAGTTGACACAACGGTCCAAGACAGAATCATGAAATATATTTGTAGGTAGTTGATGTTAAAACTTTAAAATCTGATGTCTGCCTGAAGTGGACTTTCCAGAACTCTGCTATGAATCTGAAGAAAGTTCAGAAAGGGTCTCAAAACCCTGATAAATAAACAAAAAGAAGAGGTTTCAGTGCTGTAAGCGTTTCAGACTTTGTGGGAATGAAAGTCTGGAGCCACTGGGAGGACGACCAGTCACTGGGATTCAGTCACTTGGATGTTGCTGAATCCATCCTGACGTGAAGTCTGCACATCTCGGCTTAAGGCTCATTAAAGGCTCATAAAGATGAGTCGAGCCCTGGTTGTTGTTGAGCTCGTCAGCCTGTGCACACAGATTCAAAGCAGCAGGTGGGGATTTTTTCATTTGTCATTAACCCATTCATTTCAAGGTGTTTCAAGTAAATCAATAATCTCCTTTTAAGACGAGAAGTGAGTCCCGGGGAATACGTTCCTCCATCAAAGTCCTGATGAAACCATTAAACCCACTACAAGGAGTTTTTAACTGGTTATGAAACTGTCTCTTCTTTTTATCGCTGCATCTTTACAACAGCAGAGGAGACGGCCAGGAGGAAATTGCCTTTTTCTATAAACCGTTCTGTGGTCGGGTCGGAGGTCGGACGAAACCATTTACACCAGTAAATCATAGATACGTTGGCCAGTCTGAGGTTTTAACGACAGTAGACAGTGGAAACTCTCCTGCCTTTGTCCACAGAGACGACCAAATCAATGAAAAAGAAAAGTTCCCTGTAGGTTCTTCAAGAAAAATGTTGCTTTGTTTTTAAACGAACAAAAATATATCCTGGATTTACCCCCTGATCCAGATCAGCATCAAAATGGCTTCTTCCCTGACCCACACTGAAACCTTTCAATTTCCAAGGTAATCTGTGTAGTGGTTTTGGCATAAAACTCCTCGGCTGCAGTAATAATTGAATTATAACACAATAACAGATCATGTTAAAAACCTAAAAGGACACATTTCTCTCCAGCTTTTCGAACCTTAGTCTTGTATCTAACCAGAATCTGACTCAGAGATGAATGGTCGTGTGAGGAAAGATGTTCTCTTTCCGTTTGACAACTTGTCTCTGTGTCCCTCTGTGTCCGTCTCTCAGGCCTTTGATGCTTTCATCTACATCTTCTTCGCGATGGAGATGGTTATAAAGATGCTCGCCCTGGGGATCTTCGGTCGCCGCTCTTACCTCGGGGACACCTGGAATCGCCTGGATTTCTTCATCGTCATGGCAGGGTGAGTTTTCTACGTGTGTGGCTCCTCTCTTCATCCTGAGATATTCGTATTGTCCTAGTTTTGCCTCGGTTGCATGTTGGCAGGTTAGCTAGCATCGTCCAATGGGTGCAGGACACAGTTGTAGGCTCCACCCCCCAGCTTCTCCAAACTGGACAAAAAGCCACTGGAAGGTCGATCGTAGAATTCTCAGATCCGTCAGTCTACCAGTCAAAGGGTCCTTGGGAGATTCTCCCGTGATGGCTGCTGTCAGTGAGTCAATGGGATGAGTGATAGACCAGTGGCCAGATTTGAGGAGTCATTAAGACTAGAAAATACCATAATTGATTTTTACTGCCCCCAAACATCTCACCAGCTGTCAGGAAAACGTCCATCATTACATTGAAGCTCGTGTTTATTCTGAGGTAAACCTGAAGATTCTCTCCCTCAATGACTCCTCAGTCTTTTATTCGTCCATCACTCGACTGGTTTCAGGAATAACAGGAGAGCTCTGTGTTCTCTGAAGACTGATACCGTGAGGCATTCAGCTCATCTGCTGGTTTTACTAGAGAGAAACAGAAAACAGACAAATAACAAGCTTATCTCCGAAGCTGCTGCACCACATTTTGTCTTTAGGCTCATACAAAATTAAGGAAATTAACATGATGAATGAAAACTGTTGAGTTGCATCCTTTCATTTGTAGAGTACGAGTAATTTGTTTTTTATATTTATTGTCAGCTAAAACTCAACAGACTACCTACCTGGAAAATTCCCTTAAAAAGAAACTCGCATGATTTCCCATCGTCTCCTCCTCCAAGAATTTAATGTCTAATCAACGTGGACATTTTGGTGCATTAGTGTAAAGAGCCTTAAGTTGGTGATACCGGTGGTGATACTGGTGTTGATACTGGTGGTGATACTGGTGTGATACTGGTGTGATACTCCTGTCTGACACCAAACCTAACTGGGTCAAATCTAAACAATGCTAGAAGACGTTTTTCCACACCACAAACTTTGCTTGAATCTGCTGTGAGCTCATCGTCTCTCTGCTCCCTCCCCCGGTGTCCTCTGAGAGAATCCCTGATGAGAACCTTAAATCAACATCTTAATTTTTCAATCAAGATTCAAATAATTGTTTAAATATTCAATCAAAAGAAAACGTATGCACTTAAAATGTACATATTCTGTGTTAGATGAATTACTAATGTTGTCCCTTCATCCACATTTTTAACTTGACTTGCACATTTTCCTTCCTCTGCGTTTTCGTTTCCTCTCTTCACTTCTTATTTTCCCCTTGGGGGACTGTGAACATTTTTCATTCACTTTTTACCGCCCTGGTTTCCTTAGATATTCATAAATTTCCACAGCCCCCAGTGAGCTGTTCCAGCCCCCAGGCTGTAGCCGCCATCCTCTTGCCTTCTAGTAATGTTTTATTTGGTCCTATGTTCCCGTCTGATCCGACAGCTTTGGGCTCCTCTGTCTTCCCCGGCCTTCTCCTTGGCTTTACCTCAGTCATCATCCTTTCGGCATTAACCACAGAGATCTGTCATCTACATGGGCCAAAACCTCAACGCTCAGTGTGTGGCTCTGCGAAGAGAAACCGCCACCACCGCCAATTACTCCCCGGTCTCACATCCACCACATGCGGCGCGTGTAGCGACGGGAAGGGGGCGTGATTAAAATGTTGCACCTCTGGGAACCAGTGTGCTGCAAAAACAAACAGTAGGCGAGCTGCAGGAGAGGGATTAGCTGCAGCGGGAGCTCAACACCAGGCTGTGTGAGCATCACGGGTGTGTGTGGACCTGGTGTGGAGCTGGAAGGTGTTCAGGATTCAAACCAAATGTTTATGCTGCATATATATATATATATTTCTGTTATTTTTAATTCTGGAAAAAAAGAACTCAGATTTGGAGCCTCATATATTCTACCCTTGTGCGTTGTGACAGTCTCATCTCTTTGGTTTGTGTGTTGTTGAGGCACCATGAACTTGAAGTTGATTTTCATTGGTTGCTGTGTCAGTTGATGTTCCTCCGTGTTGCTCACTGTCACTGTGTGTTTTGAACAAGTCTGGGGGCCGATGTTGGAGTAGCCCCGGATCAGGTCTGTTTTTCACTGTCCGCCCACACACCCAGTGAAGCCTGTTAATCATCTGACATTGTGATAATACTAATTCAAAAGGAATTCATCCAAACGGAATTCAGATCAAATATCCAATGTTTAGCAATTTCTTGCTTTTAAAGTAATAAGTAATGAGTTACAATAAATTGTACAAATGAGTAAAAAATGAACAGACACAATGGTCACTCAACAAAAGCTTCAGTCCTCATTCTGTCTTTAAGACCTTAGAAGATTTTTCAATTTGAAATGAGCCCTGTGAGCAGCTGCTGTTGTCTCCCACCTCTTCCTCTCTTCACTGGTTCGTGGATTCTAGTTTTAATGACCAGTGAAATCACAGAGAGTCTCGTTCACACACGCAGTCATAGAGCACTTCTATATATAGCACTTTTTTTTAGCACTCATACTTTCACACAGTGACGGCTCACCCACCGGCTTCTTACCCGAGGACACGCAGAGCCTCCGATTCTTCCAATTAGAGAACGAGCCGCTCTACCCCCCCCGAGCCGCAGCCTCTCGTACGTCAAGGCCGGTTGTCCAGGGTCCGGCCGTGTAAACAACTCACCTTCATGAAACGAGCTGCGAACTAAAACCAGAGAAAGAGTTCTTCAGGTGCAAAGGAGAATCAGTTTCACAAACGAGTCTCTCCTCTGAGGTCTGTTACTGGTGAGGCATGCACAGTGGAACCAGGGCCAGAGGAAATCTGTCCGTCCACATTATGATTCCCTTTGTGTGGTGATTATATATTCAGCTGCTCTTAGCGTGTGGCTGCAGTAATAACAATACTTCCATTGAGTGACACTGATCTTAATCTGTTGCAGCGCTGCGCCACTGCCTGCGGGGGTGGAGGATGGAGAGAGAGAGAGCGCGAGAGAAATAAAGCATATGAGGCAAAATAGGGCTTTATAGTGATGGGATCGTTTTGTGTTGGCACCTGACATTAATCAATATTAAGCCCTAAGCCGTTTGCCTGCATGAGGAGATTGGAGGTTTGGAATGTGGAAATATTTATTGGGATGTGAAACTGCACTGGAGGCAGCAAATAATCTGCTGGGTTCCACCTCAATGGGAACAGTGAGAGAACCAGTTTAACTGTAAATCATAAATGGTAAAAAAAAACTAAACAGATTCAGGTCAATTCTTGAAGTTTCAGTCCTGGTTTGTGCCACTGAGAGAGGAATCTGACTCTGTGATCCTTTATGATACTTGTGGTTGTGCGTGTCTGTGTGGATGCTTTCCAGTTTGAATGTGTGTGTCGTCAGGGGGTGTGTGCTCCACACCTCCTTTCTGTGGATTCAGTCGTTCTTCCCCTCTTCCTTCTCGCCCTCTATCCGTCCCCGGCCCTCAGCAGAGGGAGCAGGAGGCTCACAGAGAGAAGACATGAACAATGAACCTGAACCACAGCAGAGGACATCAAGGCGTATTAGTCTCAGCTCATAAATCTGCACATTTGCTGCTCGGATTGTTATGAATTATCAAAACTATGGTTTGAATGACAATCAGGACTCCTGTTGCTCACTGAGCCAATTGCTGCTCTGCACATTGTGCGTCTGCAGCTGCTCACACTCTTCACTGGGCAGCTAATTGCTCACTACAGGTCCTCTGTTATGACAGTCATAGATACTGGTTGCATGATTGACTCGTGATGGGCAATGCACAGGAGTTCATCTGTTGAGAGAACCACCACTGGGACAAATGATCCCTTGTTCCATGGAGTATCTCCTCTCTCTATCTGTCTGTGCAATGGTTCCAGTAGTTTTTCTGCAAACACATCTGTGGTGAATCTGATTTGCAGTTTTGAGATATTTACTTTTCTGTCCAGGTCCTTCTGATCACTTTCCCTTGTAAACCAGCCGTTGGTGCATCCATGCTTCACAGGTGAAATCTCACACCACCACTCCTGTGTCAGCTCAACCTTGTGGGGGCGGGGGTTTGTTTTGCCTTTCAGTCGTGTGGTTTTCACTTCCACAGTTTTCTTCTTAACTGACATTTCTTAATGGTCTTTCGAACAGTGTGAATGTCCCCGCTCGTGGGCATCAATCAGCCTCGTTTTCAAACCCTCAGTCGGAGACTAAGGGCAGAACGTGCTGGCTGGAAGTTACCGAAAGGTTTGAGGAGCCAAATGTATTAGCTCTGGAAACGTCATCAGACAACTCATGGTGATAACTGTTGATCTGCCCTCAAGTCCTGATCAACCAATTAAAGGCAAGTGAGTTAACGAGGTTTGCTGAAGTAGGAACACGCCCAAACTGTGACTAAATTAACTCTTTTCTTCAGTTCATGAAATTAAAGAAATGCATTTGACTTGAACTCTTTGAAGATAAAAAACATTCAACAATCAGAATAATACAAAATGTTGATGTGGTAGTTATACGAGTTCGTAAAGGAGGAACTGATTTTTAGTAATTTTCTTTGTAGAGTGTCACAGTGTTTTCATGTCAGTCAATCTATATTTATTTTATTGTTTACATCTAAGCCATCTGTTTCTATATGCTGTGTTTTTATGTTATATTCATATGTTCGTATGTAAGTGATCAGTCCTGCGAAAATCCAACATATGCTTTTAATATGAATCTAAGCTTTGAGCTGTAGCAAAGATTCTATTTGTTTTCTCTGGTGTTGACCTTCTGTGGCAGCGTCCCAATGTCCCACCTTCAGGATCAATAGGATCTCCAGTTATGAATATTAAGTTAATAAGTTACTGAACAATGAGCTTTAACATGACGTGTATGTGAGAGGGAGTTAGAAAAGATATGAGTCGGTCGACAGCTGGCTCTCGTTTTTGACTGTTTACTCATAACACACACACACACACACACACACACTCAGACTCACTGACATGTGTATGAGCGTCTGTGCTCAGTCGGAGGTGTAACAGTGGCTCATTAAAGCTCTAACACCACACAACACACTGCAGGACTGTGCGAATAGAAGATAACACACACACACACACACACTAGAAGCACACAACCAAATGGGTGAGGAAAGCAGACGTTGACGCTGTGAAAGGAAAAGAGTGGAGCTGTGTTTTAAGTGATAGTAAAGGAAGAGAGAGAGTTTGTGGGGTGGAGAAGTTGCTGGGAAGGATAAACAGAGAGAGTGGGAGGGAAAGAATCAGAGTTGTGGTAATGTGTGTGTGTGTGTGTGTTGAGTGTATGTGTGTGTCTTCTCTGACTTGCAAACCACTTCTGGGACAGAGGATCTAATGCCTCCATTCATCTGATTCAATAATTGATGCCGTCTTCCTCCAGAAGGAGTTTCATCGGAACCCGGTGGCATAAAATCAGACATTTAGTGTTTTCTGGTAATTGTCAGATCAGTTTATTCCTCCTGTTGTAGACCAATATACAGCCTATATGTACAATATCTATTTGGAGGCATTATAGCACTCTCCAGAGCCGTCAACCCCCCTTATCCTCCAGCTTTCTGCTTTTATATGTCGAGATAATGTGTTGGAGAACATGGACTCTAGCTGTTAATGCTGTAAACTGTAAAATGTGTAAGTGGCTTCACGTCTCAGCAGATAAACAACCAAGCATCTTTATCGTGGGATTTCCACCTCGAGAGCTGCTCATCTTTTCAGGATTCATCATCTTGTGACAGTGGTTTGCTCTGATTCTTCACAGCGAGAAGGTCCCTGGTTTGAATCCTGCTCAGGTTCTCTGCCCTTATTTCATGGATTAGCTTAAATATTCATATAGACATTTGTGTTCTTTAGGGTTTTAAATCCTGCTGATTTAGACTTTTCCTCAAGTGTCATCATTAAATTGGCATTTGTGGTTTAGAGTGACATGTCTTGATGGATCTCCTGTAATTTGGGGCAGACAGCTGATGAATGGAGGTGACTTCGCTAATCACATACGTTTGATTTCACCCCCTTCACCAGGTATAATTTTGCATTTAAATGCATAAAAATGAAAAGCATCATCCACCAGTGTCAGGTGGAGCATTTTAGCTACAAATATGAGCTTGCATATTTTACAGGAAGTAAAGAAATGGATCGGACATATCTCTATAAAACATGAACACATAACCTTTATCTCATTTTCTTACTTTAACTTACATCTGAGGTTTTTCCTTCGGGATTCTTCAATAAGGAAATGAGTAAGGGTCGTATTTCAGTTTGACCAAAGGTGAGAGAATTCTCTGTAGTCTGACTATAACTGTTTTTGACCTTTATTTAGATGTAAATGCTGAATTTTTGAATTTTTTTATTCTAACTAACTCCCATTTGGAATTTTATACTCAACATTTATATATACATACAAGGCTGTGGAACCGGATAAAGAATCGACCCCTGTCTAACTCCACCTGGGAGGAAAAAATACAACCCAGCGCCTCCTCTGAAATATTCATGAAGCTGTTGAGCTGGAGAGAAGTCGTAACTCAAACACAGACACACACTAAATTTAGTCTGACTTGTGTGTCTGAGAGTGACAGCCTGCGTATGTGGCTGTGTGTGTGTGTGTGTGTGGGGTCGTAGTTTGTGTAACACTCTCCGGGAGGGCACATGTGCTTTATTTGTGTGTCGCCCCTGCTGATCTGACACAGCTTTGTCAGGATCACCGTTCGTCTCTGTGTGTCTTTGTCCTTGTGTCTTTGTGTGTTTGTGTGTTTGTGCTTCGGGGCTCGAACATTTCAGCACAAACACTGAGAAACTGTCTTGTTCAGTTTCACTTAATTATGCTTTTTAGAGTCTTGTTTGAAATGTAGTTCTTCAAATCAAGCAGAAAGAAATACAACGACCTATTTCCTCTACACGATTGATGATGACTATATTATTCCAACTAAGGACAAACCTTTAGAGATGATACCAAGAAATTAAAAACAGAAACATTTTGATTCCTGGATGGTTTACCTTCACTCCAGGGATAAAGTTATTTCTCACTGTGTTTCCAGGATGGTGAAGAAAAGGATCTGAAGCTTTCTATCATCTTTTGAATCCTCCTGGATTCATGTTAATATAATTGCCGTGTTGCGGGGGGGGTGTTCCCAGAGTTCTCCCTCCTGCTCCAGCTCGACAAACGTGGCCAGAACAAAGAGTCAAAGTTGAAACCTGTAGCTTCTCTGTGTGTTTCTCTGTCATGTCAAAAGGTGAAACTCCCGAGAACAGTTTTCTTTATTCTTCACAGTCGAGCAACCTGCCATTAGTCCGGTGGCCAGGCCGCCGCTCACACTTTAAATCAGCCACAAGGCGTGGACGGGACTTAGTGAGCCATGAAATCTGAATCTCTCCCGTGGCCGGTGTTTCACTGTAACCTTGGAAATGACACGAGCCCGACAGAGCCTCGGTTCGACTGCAGCTCCGCCGCAAATCAGATAAACACTCCCAAGTACAACAGACCGTGAACAGTGAGGTCGGAGGTCACAGAGTAACCAGGAAACAGTCACATCTGTTGGTGGCGTCAGACGTGGGTTCTCTGTGATCTGATCTGACAGGTGGTGCTCCACGCAGGGAGCAGAGAATAGAGTTTGAGATGATAACAGAGCGATAAAATACAGTATCTTGCATTTGTGAGATGTTGTGAGCTGGAGCCAATCCTGTCTGACGCCGGACAAATTTCAAAACAGTCGGCAAGATACAGACAGCCTGTGGTTGATTGACCTAATTAACCATTAACATAAACCTAATCTGCATGTGTTTGGCCTGTGTCACGGAAAAATGCTGCATGTGAATTCATGAATTCTTCTTATTCATTGAATTGAATTGTCCCAAACCCAATGGTCAATCGTTCCCAGGACGATAGGTCACCGTCGTTCTCCTCCTGATTTTATTGTCTCTTGTTTCCTCCTGGATTCCATCAGTTTTTAAGTTCTCCAACTTTTCCAACTTTGAAATCTTCCTCTGTACCATTTAAAAACTGTGAAACTCCGACAGCAACGCCAGGAAACAGAGGGAATTTTTCTGTCAGATAATATCTAAAGATTTTATTCCCTGAAGTAAAGGTCGAAAGGTTGCGAGTGAATAATTGGCCCGGTCTTTTTAAAACACCTGGAAGGCTTTTTGACCTCGCCCTGAAATAAGCTTATTATGATGATGGAGCGTTAGAACATCTCGTTGTAGGAGACCTGTGTGAAAAACCTGAAACTTTCCCACTTGACGAGTCTCTAACCTTCGTCTCGGCCTGAGAGCAGCGAGCCCCCCCTCAGCCAGGTGGACGCCCATCAGGCCCCTGCCTCCAGCTCTCTGCTCCTAACTCTGTAATTATCTCCTGCACTTCATAAAACCCTCGGGCTCTCTCTCTCTCTCTTTCTCTCTCAATCCCATCTTATTGCCGTCGTTATATTGCACTTGATCATCTCTCTCCGCTTTCCTTGCATTGGTTTCCAAACCCATCTCCCCCCCCTCGTCTTCATCTCCGGCTCCCTCCTGTAGTCCCTCTGTCTGTCTGTCTCCTCCTCTCTTTGTCTTTCCCATTATCCTCTCCCCTCTTTACCACGTTCACTCCCTCTCTCTTTCAGGCAAACTGTATTTTCCCTGCACTTTAATTCGGTAAAATAGAAAAATACTGGTTTCCCTCTGTTTCCACTGCGGTTTGTTTATCCTCTCCACCTCCAGTGGCGGCTGCTTCCCAAAGCTCTCACAGTTTTTGCAGGTCTAATCTCACGCCTCTCTCTCTCTCTCTCTCTCTCTCTCTCTCTCTCTCTCTCTCTCTCTCCCTCTCTTTCTCGTACGCCTGCAAACTGACAGGATGCACTTTAATGCACTAAGAGGTGTATCCAGTTTTCAGGGATGCAGGAATCCCACTGAGCTTATTCACTCGTACTTTAACATCTTCCTCCGCCTGTGTCAAAATGATGAAACGCCCATATCTCTCTATTTTTCTTTTTTCCGTGCCAGTGCAGCAGTCTGTAACTTTGCCACATGAAGCGATAACACACCCACACACACATAAATATTCATGATCTTCTCCAAACTAATCGATGGTTGTGTCATCCCGCAGCAGGTTCACCCAACCAGACACCTCACTGCTTATGGAAACATAGTTCAAGGGAAGTTCTCCCTCTGACCCCTCTCAGTTTATTAGATGGAGAAATTCCAACTCATTAATTCATATTAGGCTCCGAGCAGCAGGATCCCGACCGTGTGGAAACATGGGCGCTTCTGTTCAGGCCTTTTAAAAGGAACAAACATGGAGGGAGGATTTCATTAAAACAACTTGGAACTTCAGATGAATTTAGCTCCGTGGAGACACACAGGTTGTAGAAATAGAGCCGTGGATTTCTGCTCTTAAAAAGTTTTCCTGTGTGATGTGTATCAACCCAGTGGCCTAATGGATAAGGCATCAGCCTCCGAAGCTGGGGATTGTGGGTTCAAGTCCCACCTGGGTTGTTAATGAGGAAAATCAACCTTTGAGAGGCGGTGGTCTAGTGGCAGAAACTTGGACTATGGGCAAAAAAGGTCTCTGGTTCGACTCCACGGAGAAACAACAAAAGACGAACCTGGATTGATCTCCCAAAAAAAAATTCTCCCTACCCTGTTTAGTGCCCCTGAGCAAGGCACCTTACACCCCCAACAACTGCTCCCCGGGTGCTGTCCTGCACCAGATGGGTGCAGGGGATACATTTACCTCTGCATTGTCTGTGCATGTGTTTGGTATAAATAAACTTATCTTAATCTTTGTGTTTTCCAGGATCGTGGAATACTCGCTGGACCTACAGAACGTCAACTTCACGGCTATCAGGACAGTGAGAGTACTACGACCCCTTAAAGCCATTAACAGGGTGCCAAGTAAGTCCCCACACCAGTTCAGACTGGGTTCACATGTAGTATAAGACCAGTACCAGGCCTGTCTCAAACCTGCCTGTTTGGACTGGGATGTTTGTTTGATGCAGGTTTCAGTTTTCTGTCTGAAACTGTAAAACTTTTATCTATCTATCTATCTATCTATCTATCTATCTATCTATCTATCTATCTATCTATCTATCTATCTATTTATCTATTTATCTATCTATCTATCTATCTATCTATCTGTCTGTCTGTCTGTCTGTCTGTCTGTCTGTCTGTCTGTCTGTCTGTCTGTCTGTCTGTCTGTCTGTCTGTCTGTCTGTCTGTCTGTCTATCTATCTATCTATCGACTCCTCTTCATCTGATTCTTCTGCTGTTAATCGTTTCTCTCTGAAGACAAATTGATTTTACATCTGCAGACTGTGATGTGTTGTCATGTGTTGTCATGAGTCTCATTCAGCACCCTGGACAGCTGCCTGGAGGCGGAGCCAGCGCTGTCCGAGGTTCTGAACATGAGTCACTGAGCCGGAAATACCTCGAGTGTGAACACGTTCAGATCAGATGCTTGTTACACACTGGAGTGAGTGGGATCTGGCCTTGAGCTGATTAGAGGCAGGGAGGACTTCAGGCTGGGAAAGTTTGTTTTATATAAAAGATCATGTTTAAAAAAAGCGTGTTAGAGGGACAGAGAGTTATGAGTGTGGGATATTCTGTTCAGCTTTATTGAATTTAAGGAATCTGTTGGGCCTTGACGGAGCTTTGTGCTCTATTGACATCAATTTGTTTTTACTTCCAGTTTTTAGATGATCTGTATTGAAGGAAAGAGGAAACAGTCAAAACCTTGACTTTTCAAATGTCCACAAAAAATCGACCTGCTTTCATCAGTGTGTTAAAGTGTTCTTCAGAAAATATTGTTTGAGTTGTCGCCCGAGTTGTGACTCATTAGTTTGTGTTCACATGCCACCACCTCCTTTCATCCTCCACTCTACGTTTTCCAGTGTTATTGAATGTGAAGACAAACAGCTCCTATTTAGACCTGAATGTTGTGTTCACTCTGCCGTGCTCTCTGACGCCTGCTGGCATTGTAGCTGCATACACAACAAAGTGCTGCAGCAGGGATTCTGTCCTGCATCATTATTCATCCTGTTGCAAATGGAACAAATGACACCAGCATCGTTGTATCTGTGGCAACAAACCAGCAACACACAACCCTGACTGCCAAACGCTGCCCGAAGGCCTCATTGTGCGGGGTTGTAATCACATCATTTTGATTGTGTACCTGTTGTTTTCATGAGGCGGCCCGGTGCTGCAGAGGTGGAAATGTGACTGTGAGAAAATGTTTCGACATGATGCACTATTAAAGCTTTATAAGTTGCAACAGGCGGTTACTGGTTTAATCCTGTGTGAGGAGATGAATTCCCGGGGACACCGAGTGCAGGGAGCTTTTTAAATGTGTCTGCACTGTAATGTCATCCACTGTGAAGCTGCTGTAATCCAACCTGACGTCGCTGAAGTGTGTTGAGTGGCCCGGCCCCTCGCTTCAGCTCAGAGAGTAACCGTCCTCCTTGATGAGGATAATCAGAGCTTGCGGCTCGCAGCTTTTGTGCGTTGTGTGTCTAAATTGTGCCTCGCAGGCAATCACCCGGAGAAGCTGTGAGTGCTCTCCAAGTCGGAGACGCCGGCGCTTGAAGTTAATGTTGTTTTGCATCCTTTATAAGTATAATTGCTAAACCTCCCATTGCTCATAAATCTGCTACATAAACTATCGCAGTAATTTCCCTGTGAAAACAGGTGCAGCTAATTTGGTCGGGAAATATGTGTGAACGTATGTGTGGTGCAGCCTTAAAACAGAACGTACATGACGTATGGAGAGAACTCTGGCACGATGCCACAGGGAATCTACAGCTTGAAGATCTAGAAATCGAGAGTTGTCCCCAAATTAATTATAGAATTCGGATAAAACACAGTAATTCATGATTTGTCCCTGTTGTCCAGAACCTTTAACCCTTCACTCTTTTTATCAGATAAACATAAATGTCCTCAGTTTCCCGAAGACTGTTTTATTCCCTGTCTCTCGTCCACAAACGGTTTAATTCAGTAAAAGAAGTGGAGTTTTTCGTTGTTTGGGAAACAATGAAGCCAGGATGTAATTTGCATTCGCCCACTCTTGCTTTATGTTTGTATATCATAGACATTTATGAAGTTAAAATGCTCCCTTGTCTCTGCCCGACACCACTCAGCCATGTTCTCTTCAGTTTTCAGAGCCTCTCTCACGTCAGAAGGTGAATTTAATCACAGAAATGTGAAAAAAAATGCATTTATGAGTCACTCTTCCAACAGTCTTATGATTCACTGATGCTGGCAAACAATCTGTTGTTTTAATGTTAAACAATAATTGACATAACACACAACAAAAATGTTCCACAGATTTTTCCATAACAAAAGTTTGGCCTTCAAGAGATTCATGGCTGCCAATGTTAAATCTACATCAGTGTTTGTGTTTAATGCTGCGAGTAAACACAAACACTGATGATTTATTTAATGTTAAACTATGTGCACAGCTGTTATCTGTCATTTCTATAAGCGGAGGTGACTTTTCTATTCCTACGCTTTTCTCTCCCTGACATTAAAAATGCAAATGCATCATTGGTTGGTTGTATCCGAGGCTCAAGGAGAAATGTTTCGCTTAGACAGGAGCAAGAAAAGAGGAAAGAGTGAGTGAACGTTGATGTTTTCTTTGTGGTTTATTCAGCAACATTTTGGATAAGGAAGCAGAAAGCTGGTGAGAGAGGAGAGAAAAGAGACAAATGAGTCAGGGATGAAGGGATTACCCAGCTCCATGAAGGATGGACGGGAGGAAGAGAGGGACGATGAGTGGAGGGATGTGGGAAGACTCCGATGAGAAGGCTATTACGGTGATAGATAGAGCCGGGGAGACAAGTGCAAGGGATGGAGGGAGTCGTCGGAATGAATAGAGATAAAATGGGCGAGAGAGACAGACAGGACAGAGGAGAGGAGAGAGGAAGACGAGATGAGGAAAAGGGAGTGGAGATGAAGCAGCCATTCTACACATGCATGTACACAAACTACTGTAATAAATTTTATTCAACGATAATGAACTGCTGTTGGTTGAGGCATAAATCCTAATGTTGCATTTTCCCTCAGAGCTCAAGTCGACCACAAACACACACACACACACACTCACTCACACACACACACACACAAGCTTCAACACACTAACTCTTAATTCACACAACTCTACAGCTAATTTCTGAGACTCTGTTCTATTCCTCTGTGACTATGAGACAAACAAAATTACAATCTCTGTCTAAAACTTGATTCTTAAACGTGCTCAGATAATGTAGAAATATAACTTCTTGGTTCTGAATGTTAAAGAGAATTGTCTTCGAATGTCAAATCGTCTAACCATGAATATTTTTCTCCAACTACTACTGAATACGGTCAAAAGACTTTGGATTGGACTCATGTTATAAAAGCGGCATGGATAATGGATGGATTAAATATGTATAAAGGCATAAAATGACCCATATTACCCAGGTCACATGATTTCACAACAAAGTTTTGACTTCCAGGTATCAAAAATCCATCTAAATATAGAAAAGACATCGAACTCAAAGTTGCAGCTTCAATTTAGAATTCATTAAAAAACGTATAATATTCCGAAGGTGATTTTCAAAATGCGATGAGTCCAGTTTCTTTCTCTGCAGATTCATCTTTGTTCTTTTGGTAGAAACCTTTGATCTCCTGCAGAATCAAAGCAAATCCATGAAAATGTCACTTTCTACAATATGGGACCTTTAAGTTATATTAACCCTCAGGATGAGAAAGACCAGTTTGTAGCAAACGTGCCGGCTGCAGCTGCCGAGAGCCGAGTTGTTTCACTCCTCTGTGTTTGTTGGATAAATAAAGAAGCAATTCTCTCCTTTATTAAAGACGATTTACCACGGAGCTCATCTCGGGGGTAATTCCATCTGCGAGCTGCGGCTGAGACACAAACACCGAGTCAGCGACGCTTCACTCGGGCAGACACACAATCAATGCAGATACCACAACCAGCTGCAAAGCCACAATCCCCCCCACACACAGACACACACATATGTTATCAGTGAGTGTGTGTGTGTGTGTGTGTGTGTGTGTGTGTGTGTGTGTGTGTGTGTGTGTGTGTGTGTGTGAAGTGAGACGAAGAGTCAGTTAACGGGACGTTAATGGGAATTATCCAGGTCTGAGTCCCACTGGCCACAGCTTAAAGGACTCGGCCTGTTTATTACATTACCCACAATCCCCCTGTGGGAGATGGCAGCCCTTAGCAGCCAGGATGACGTTTGTCAGCAGATTCTCTCTCTTCCACTTCTGTCTTCTTTCACATTCATCTTCTGTTTATTCTCTCCATCACCTTCTCTTTGCTCCGTCACCTGCAGCTGCTTCGTCTCCTGCAGATAATGAGAACGATTGTAGAAGTCTTTTTTGGTCACTCACTGTCGAGAATAGTTAATATCTCATTTTGAAATAACCAGGTTAAAGCTATTGTTCTAATAAAGAGGCATTTTTTTGTTGTTTTATAGAGTTTTATCTCTGCATCTCGATACCTTCACCTTCTTTCTTTGTTGTTTTCTCTGAGAGTAACTTTGCAACTTTGCATTTGAAAAACTAATATTACTGTTGATTCAACTGGTTGTGTTTCCACACGAGGGTTATTGTGTCTCTATCTTCAAAAAGACTCTGTCACTGTGATGGAAGCTTTTTTTTCCCTAATGTTTCAAAAGAAATTGGCTCCTGTTGATTTATAATATCTGGCTCCAGCTGGAGGGAGACTTCAGCTTTAATTTAGTGGAAGTCAGATCAACTTACTCGATTTTTTGCATATTTCTCAGGTGAATTCGAACCCAATATTAACAGTAATTATAAAATATTGTGCTAAAGGGTTATGAGAGATATTAATTATGATAATAATGTTTTATTTGGCTTTTTCTCTGTAAATCCGTTTCCTTCCTGTCAGTGAGACCTGAGAGTTTTAACTATTTGAGGAAAACAGACGACAAATCATCAAATATTAAACATGAGAAGAAGAAAAACTTTTCACCAAAGGTCAAACAAGCTTAAACCAAACAGGCGAGAAGGGGGAAAAGAGATATAATCTATTTCTCTGGCATCACCGTCTAACAGGGGATTTAAGGTCTCAGGAGAAATGTGCATCCTCCAGCTGTGATTGGACGACGACTGCAGACTGGTCCTAAACCACAAACTCCACTGGGAGATGGGAAAGTTCCATCTAATGGGAAAACATGCATAACATTTCAAATGCAGCAAAACTGACTTTTTAACGGCATTTTGTATTCTTAAAATAACTTTCAGTAGAAACTACAGGTGTCAGCTTCCTTCCTCTCCTCCAATCGCTTCACGTTATCACATTATTTGTCGCAGACCCCTGGGAGAAGTTCCGAGGAGCGACACTTACCCCCGATTAGTCGGCTAAACGCTGCATCAATCCTCCATCGACTCTACAGATGGAGTTTAACCCCTGGTTTGGTTTTCCTCTCAGAGACCAGAGCCAACGTAATGGGCCGTGGGATCACAATTAGCTTGGAGATTAGACATTGATTGGCTAATTATGCTAAAACAACGGCTTAGCTGGAAAGGAAATGTGATAAATATCTGCGTGAGTAAGACAGTGGGAGGAGCGGGGACAAAGAAAAGAGATGTAGTCAAGGTGGAGAGATGAGGAGATTCCACGAGGTTGTGTTACTGGCTGATGTTTCTCTGAGGTTTGAGTGCTAGACACAGAACAATCACAACAACTCTCCTCCCTCCAGTGAAGCTGATAATGTCTCAGTGAATCTGGGAAACGGCCCAAAAAACATTTAAAAAGATAAAACACTAAGAGGATAAAAGGAAGTGGATGTTGGATCACTGAGTAAATAAACTGTGGTGTAGAAGAAATAAGAAAAGTCCAGAGTTTAGTTTGGAGAGTTTTCAGAAGTGTGTCCAGGGAGAAGTGTGGCTGAGGAGCTGGAGGATCATTGGCTTGTTATCGATTTGTGTAGATGATCATGAGGCTTTGTGTTATTACTGTAAAAAGGTTCTTCAAACATGTAACGTTTCCTCACATGTCCACTGCTGCATCATTTGGTTTGAGCCCCTCCTGATGAAGTCCAGTCTGTTGTGTGCATGAAGGAAATACAGACTTTTATCTGGATTGGTTGGTGGCCGTTTAAGGAGCCTCAGGAGAGAGGAGCTCCTTGTGCCACTTAGTTTTTAACTCTGTAGACACATTTTATTTACAATTAACAATTTGACACACCAGAGGAAAGTAAAACTGAAAAAATAGGATTAGCAGAAATGCAGTTTCGAGTGGTGAACTGAAGTTTTCCACGTAAGGGAACATGTAGATGTTCAGCTCACTGTGCTCCAGACCTTCACCTGTTAGGTTTACATTGGCAGCCTCTTGATTTAAAGGTTGTGGGTTGTATTCCCTTCAGGCGAAGAGCAGAGTTTGGACCCTCAACACTGTGTTGTGTGTGATGAGATACATGTCTTTGTGTGTTTGTAGGTATGCGCATCCTGGTCAACCTGCTGCTGGACACTCTGCCCATGCTGGGAAACGTCCTCCTGCTCTGCTTCTTCGTCTTCTTCATCTTCGGCATCATCGGCGTGCAGCTGTGGGCGGGGCTGCTGAGGAACCGCTGCTACCTGAAGGAGAACTTCACGCTGTGAGTCAACAAGTGTGTGTGTGTCTGTATGAAAAGAGAAGCTTAAGGGTGTGAGTTGAATGTGTCTCTGATGTTTGTGTGTCTGACGTTTTGCTTTCTGAGTCTGAACGAAGTTACGTCATGAGAGAATTTCAGTTTATATGGTTTTAATTAACCGATAATATGCTGATGATGATGCTGATGTCTAATCAATCTACTGATAAAACCAGAGCGAGAGAGAGAGAGAGAGAGATAATTCTCTCTCTCTCTCTCTCTCTCTCTCTCATCTCTCTCTCTCTCTCTCTCTCTCTCTCTCTCTCTCTCTCTCTCTCTCTCTCTCTGATAGTGCAGATATAATGAGGCTGATTGCCGACCAAAATTTGCAAAGTACAAACATAATTATCTCAGAGTCAGTCCCCTGGCAGGAATAAAGGTGCACACACACATACATACACACACACACACACACACACACACACACACACACACACACACACACACACACACAGACACACACACACACACACACACACTCACACACACACTCACACAGACCCTCTGCTTCCCTCTTACTGATCTCTAACACTGTTTTAAGCGCAGGTGTCTGTTCAACCTTTCATTCAGAATCGATATTTATCTCAGCAGCCGCGGTGCAATTGATAAATTAACGGGCACAACCGCATCATGTTCGTTAACCAAGATGGCTGCTGAGGAGTTTCTCAACGTGCCATTAATCAGGCAAAAAATGTGGCTGAAAAATAGAAAAGATAATTTTATGACCATGAAAGAGTAACGAACATTTCACAATAGTTTCCTTCACTAACCTCGGAGCAAAGGAAAGCCAAAGTTATCTTATTGTTGAGAGGAGGTTGAAACTGTGCAGAGTAAAACTCACACTGTAGAAAATTATTTTAGAATAATAAGGATGTCGTTCTTTGCTGTGACCTTTTAAAACTGTTCCACACAACTATTATAAAAAATGTTCTGATCTGGTGCTACAATACAAAAGTTTAAACCCCCAAAACTTTCACTCAATAAATTGTGATGTTACACAACTTTCGACTTTGCTCCTGAAGATTCTAAACTAATATTTGTAGGTAAAGTCCTCGTCAGATAATCACAAACTGAGACTTTGGCCTTAGAACATTAAAATTTGATGTGGACTGAACGCAGCCTCTGATATCGACCTTAATGTGGTACATTGATAATATAATAAACATTTGACTTGCTTGTGTTCTCAGGCTGATTTATGAGTTTGCTTGTGTGTATGGATTTTAAGAAAGGAGGTAGCAGGAGCACAGAGTTTACATTCAATATCCATTTTATATATTGTTTTCATATTTTCCATGATTTAACGTCATTTAAAAAATTTAAAGTCATTTTAAAAATTTAAAGTCATTTTAAAAATCTCATCATTGTCAGTATTTAAACTACACATAATAATTATATGTATTTATCTCCAGTCTAGTTGTATTAACGTCAGAACTCCTGCTCATTCATGTGTGAGATATTCGACTTTTCCAACTATTTTTTCCTCGGTGTTACTTTTGTTCCGAGCGACTCCCCTGCAGCTCGGCTCAGGAGGTATCGGGTTTCTCCGCGAGGCCGAGACCTCCAGCTGTGCGGGGGGGTGGGGGGGGGAATCCGCTGCTGAGCTCACTCAAGAAGACGAAGCTGCTGATCTGTTTCACTGTGTTGTTCCAAGAAGAGACACATTTCTGTTCCCTCACACACGTTGGCAAAGCACCTGAGCACATTCTCAGTAACGTTAGTACTGATTCCCTGCTGTGCACGTGCACGGACGCACATTTTCCCCTTGAACATACAATGCGCATTCATGCATGCACACATCTCCCCCACCGATACACACAATCGAATATCCTCTGCAGGGTATATTTGGAAAAGGTCTAAGCTGCAGGATGTACTGTTCCTCTAACCTTTACAGTTTGACAACCGCACTGACTTTTCTTTTTAAATGCCTCTTGTATCTTTTCTCCATTTCCACTTCCTTTGGGCTGCAATCTCATTCTGCTGCGTGTGTGAGAGCTTTGTTGTGTTGATAGCGCTGTGTTGCTCTGATGTTCTGTGTCTCAGTGGCTCTGGGCTGTTTGTTTTGGTTAAAGTGTCAGAAATTCAATTACTCCTCTGTCATGTCGCCTCGAAATCAGAGGAGAGCGAATGCTGCTGTTGGTTTAGGCTGAGCTGCGTCTACACACTCTGCTCCAGTTGTTCGGCAGCGCAGGGATTCACTCTGCTGTTTGTGTGTTTCTGTGTGTGTGTGTGTGTGTGTCAGAGTGTGTATGTGTACAGGAGCTGAACCGGCAGTTGTCACTCAGATGTCAACATCCTACAACTTTTACCCACAAAACTCAACTGCAGTTTGAAATGGGCCAAGCTTTAAATCACAAGAGCTCCAACCGAATTGTTTTATAAATAATGACAATTATAGATATTTGAAAAAGTTTTCACCTTGTTAACACAAAGGATTCTGAAGCATTGTGTCTTTATTGTTTTCAGACGAGTGAGTGTTTATCTACGTAAAAAACGAGCAATGTAAACCCCCAGAGGATTGTGACATGAATCAGATTCTCAGGGATCTTAATTCTGAGACAGAATCACAATTACAAAAGCATTTCTTCTTCATGTTTGCTCTCGTGTTCAATTATAGACTTTAAATAAAGAATAAAAAAACAGTAGAGTCGTTCTGCCAGTAACAAAGTCGACCAATCAGGAGTCAGTCTCACCTGTCAATCTTGACATGTCACCCTGTTTTATATCATTAAATAACTAATTAAAAACCAACTTCAAGAACATGGAGGAGGCAAAGTGACAGTGATTCATCTGTCATGTTAATCTTTATATACTCTACAGTCTATATGTTTGCTTATGTGTTAATCCAGTGGAAAGAACCAAGTTTACTATTAAATACAAATTAATACAAAATAAACCGAACCCCCCAAATTTCAAGGAATACAGATGATAAAAACTTCCTGGAGAGTTCTTAATACATAATTAAGAGATCAAAAATGAAATATGATTAGTTGTGTTTAATTTATAAGAAATCACTTTCAGGGGAAACTGTTTCCTCCATCCGATAAATAGCGTGTTCGGCTCAAGATGAATTGAACATTTCTTTTAGTGTTCAGCTGACCTGCTGTTCCCCGACGGAGAGACTGAAGAATTAACATCAATTCATTATTTGGAAGAGTAGCAATCAAATCAAACCCTTGATTCTATTTTCCCCGTAATTAGCACCTAGCAGGAAACGTTCTTCAAATCTACATTTACATATTAAGAACCAGAGAGCAACTTGTCAGATAAGAAGACAGGACAAGAGGATTTCAAAAACAATAATTATTTCTTCACGTGTATCAAAGTGTTTTGATCTCAGTGTAAAGCTCTTGTGTATCCCAGAATGCATTTCACTTCAGCTATATATGAACCTGTTAATCACCTCTGATTCGCTCCTCAGCCTTGAATTATGAGAATGTCCTCACGACCCCTGGGAACAGCAAAAGGAAAACAGCGATATGAGCAGGTTCTGCTTGTTCCCAAATATCTCTCTGATTAAGGGAACAGCTAAGACGATAACTGGGAGTCTGCCTGGTGAGAGGAGATCTGCAGAACGTTGGAGCTGGATGCTGCTCAAGCTGTTGGGGCAGGCCGTCCCCATGGTAACCAGCTCAGAGCTGAGATATAATCATGGGATGTCCTGACCCCACCTGAGCGAATTTCAGTCATTTTCAACTTGCACGTTGGTTCTCTTTTGTTGGGGTTAGGGATCAGACCTCAGAATGTGTGAGTGCAGTTTTTTAATGACTCACTTTGGCTTGAAGCTGCTGCTGCTGCCGTCCGGAGCCCAGCGGCTCCTCGGGTGTGAAATCCCTGCCGTCCACCGGACACTGTCTGCTGGTGAAGGGTAATCACCTCGGTACACAGAGGCACGAGGTCGCTGTTGAATCCGATAACAAGCGCCACTGTGATATCAGCCGTCGCTGGATTTGTGGCCGTGTCACGGTGGAGATATGAGGAGAAGAAGTGGGTGGATGATGGTCACATTCTTTTTCTTCCTGATGTACACTGGTCTCTGGTTAAGCAATGAAATAAAAAGACAAACAGCAGAGCACACTGGCGATCAACAGGAGATCAGATGTTGTTCATTCATGCAGACACACACTGCAATGTTCATCCTGACACACAATATGCTATGTGTGCATCTCCTTGCTGAGTTAATGTTGAGAGATAATCATCTTTAGAGACGTCTACATCAGTCAGATGCACAAGCAGGCACTGGACAGATTTCCACAGAACCTGGTGGAAGGACATGGAGCAGGAAAGTTTGTTTGTTTGTTGTTTAACTCGGTTTTAGTCGTCACTAAATGTTGCACTTGAACTAAGCAGTCGTTCACTTACAGCTGCATCTATTGACTTTTAAACCCGACAGAAGAACTAAGGGTTCACAGCTCAGCCTTTAACAAGTTGCTCTCCCTTGTTATGTCTGATGTGTTCTGCTGACAGTCTCCTGATCTGCTGCTGCACTCACCTTCACTTTGAGTCTGTCGGGCCTCCTAACGATGTTTGGACTCAATTAGCTGCAGAGGAGGTGACGGGTGGATTCTTTGTTTGTGAACCTTTGGACAGATTGAGGCTGATTCTTCCTCTTCTGCTGTTTGTGTCAAGATAAACTGCGTCTCAAACAAAACAAGAACTGTTATTGTAAGTTATATGAAGAGGCTTTATGATCATGGGTTGTTCTTACATGTGTCTGAACCACGATATCTCAGGAGCACTCGTTGGAATTTCTTCATATTTGAAGAACGTGCACTTGGACTCAAGGATGAGGTGATTCAAAGTTTACTGTGAACTCACAAACACATATTTTTGTCGAGAGAATCTTTTCAAATTTGGCCCAAATGTTCTTTTACTCACAGATTACAAAGCATCTTACAATCTTGTGTCTGGCCTCTTGAATTTCCCCTTGATGAAATAGATTAACTAGATTTAATTTGTTGAATGTCACAGCGACCCAATGTGAGTCTATAGAAATAATTGTGTAGCCTGAATCTGTACATGTTGGCGGAGGCAGAAAACCACAGGGCACATATTACATGTACTTATTTTCCAAAGCAGTTCAGGAGGTTTTGTCCATAATCAATTCACATGATGTGGGTGGAAACAAAGATGAGGAAATAGAGATCAGGTCACAAGAAATCCAGAGCTTCCCTATAAATCTTATACCCCTCTAACAACAGACGCCTGCACAGCTCCTCAGGTCAGTGAGCTTGATAATAGCTTCTTTTCAGTCCAGCACAGAGAGAAGGAGCCTGAGTGACAGAGAGACGTCGAACCTCCTCAAATACCAGGTCGGACGTAATTGCTAACCAACATCGGTATTCACCCGTATCTCTTTCTGCCGTCTGCCCTTTAAATAGCAGCCCGCTCTCAGATTAAAGAGCCGTCTCAGGGACGCTCGGCCTCTTTAGACTCAACCCTGATCCTTTTGTAATCAGGAGGAAAACATCCTTACTCCTTTTTTTCTTTTAGCTTCTTGTAGTTTCCTTTGTTCTTCTCGCATTCCTTCAGTTACAGATTTGTTTTTCAATTTCTTGCTTCGTATTCTCCTGTGTAACCCCCTTTCTTTTATTTATGTGCCACTCAACTTTGTTGTTCTAGTCCATCCTCTTCTTATTTCCTCCTTCCATCTTTCCATTTGCTTCCTCACACGTCTTCCTGTTGTGCTTCCTCCTCTGCTTCCCCTCACATCTTTGAAAAGCAGAAGTTTAACTCGTGGCTCCCACTTGAACTCAGTTAACAAAGATAACTGTTGTTATTATTTACTGTCGGTATTTTACAGGCTCAACAGATTTATTTATTTACCGTTTAATTCCTAAAACCCTGAATGTCGTCCTCACAATATATATATTCTATATGTTGTATGTGTATCAGCTTGTGGGTGAAGAAATAAAAGATCTCGAGCAAAGGAATTGGTCAAGGCCTTTATTGATGGGGTGAAGATGTGGGTTGAACAGTCATCATCTCTCTCTCTCTCTCTCTCTCTCTCTCTCTCTCTCTCGCTCTCTCTCACACATTTCAGTTCAATTCAATGATGTTTTATTGGCATGAACATTTCAAATAACAGTGTTGACAAAGCGTCCAAATACAATTTTGCCAAGTTTACTACACCAGTAAAAAACAATAAATGATATCAATAGCGATGTGTTTGTGTGTGTGTGTGTGTGTGTGTGTGTGTGTGAGTGTGTGTGAGTGTGTGTGAGTGTGTATCTGCCCTGTTATGCCACATTGCTGTGTGTCAAGTAACTTTTTCTTTCTGATTGATAAACTCCTTCAGCCTTTCATTAGATCTGGCATCTGACCGCACGTGTCTTAGTTTGATTGAATCTGTTTGGAGTCTGGGAAGCTGTGTTGTTGTGAGGCTGATCATGAACTCTCTCTCTCTCTCTCTCTCTCTCTCTCTCTCTCTCTCTCTCTCTCTCTCTCTCTCTCTCTCTCTCTCTCTCTCTGTCCATCATCATTACGTCTTATCTCTTCAGTTCCAGTCTCACAAACACTAAAGTGCTGGAAACAGCCATGAAGGACGAGAGCTTTTCTTCTGTCTGAAGCTGCCGTGGCAAACGAGCGTGAATGAACACGTGTCCATGTTTTCAAATGGAGTCATGTGGGAGATCAGATGTAGTTATACAATCTGTACCTGCCTCCCATCACCTCTCTCCCTCTCTCTCTCCACGTGTCTCAGGATTCCTTTAACCATTAACCCTTCCCGTTCAACTTATTTGAATTTAACCCAAACCTTCCACCACTCTGTGTCTCCAGCACCACAGGCATCAATGTGCCCCGACCCTACTACATGGCTGACGAGGATGACGAGCGGCCCTTCATCTGCTCCCTGCCGGTAGACAACGGCATCATGTCCTGCACGGACGTGCCAGCTCGCCGCGAGGGGGGGCGGACCTGCTGCCTGGACAAGGACGACGCCCTGTACCGCCAGTCGCTGGGCCTGAGCCCCGAGCCGCTGGCCAATGGCAGCGTGAGTGTGGCCGGGCTGTGTGTCAACTGGAACCAGTACTACACCAGGTGTCACACCGGACACAGCAACCCCCACAAGGGAGCCATCAACTTCGACAACATCGCCTACGCCTGGATCGTCATCTTCCAGGTGGGACGTCAGGAGCGAGCAGCATCACGTGAACTCAATGACGAACAAACTGCTTTCTTTTCTTTTTATAGACTTGAGTTTCACCTCTCACTGTGTTTCCTCTTCTGTAGGTGATAACTCTGGAGGGCTGGGTGGAGATCATGTACTACGTGATGGACGCACACTCCTTCTACAACTTCATCTACTTCATCCTGCTCATCATTGTGAGTCACATACAAATAACACATCTGTATTCATCAGAATATGGAAAAAAACACATGAACTAAGGTTTAATCAACTGTTTAGCTCTGAACATGAGATGGATAAAAACGTCATGATCCTGAGAGAAAGAAAGACATATGTAAAATATCATATCACTCAGATGCGAGTAAATATCGATAATACACATGAATACACATAAATACACACTCAAGTACATACACAAGAGAAAATCCAGTGAATTGGAAGATGCTGCAATTTTTTCCAAACCTGCGTATTTTTACATTTCCTGTTTTTGTTGCCATGCTACAGATGACTGCAAATAAATGCTGTCACTCTTCCTGCTCTCTCTCCTTCTCTCTCTCTCTCACTCAGTCAAACACACACAAACACACACAGACACACATACACACACACACACTCAGAGGGATGTCAGTGTCACAGTGAAAGACTAAATCCCTGAAGAATCCTGCTTTTGTTCAGATAAAACACTTTAATTCCAGCTTCTCTGTGTGTATGTGCTGAGATGGGTGTATGTGCGGTGCGTGTTCTGTGTGTGTGTGTGTGTGTGTGTGTATGTGTGTTTGTAATTGTTATCATAATGCAGCATGACTGCCAGTCCCAGTTACTTCTCTAACCCAGGGGCTGCCTTGTATTTTTTTTTATTACACTTTTAATTGCCTGCCTTCAGATTCAGACACAAGCGCCTCTCTTCTCCTCTCCTCCTGTCTCGTCAACGCTCTCTCCATTCCTTATTCTCTTCCTCTCCTTTGACTCCATCAATCACTGCACCTCTCTTCCTCTTCTCCCGGCAACTATACGAGTACACACTTCTTCCCTTCCTCATCTCCGCCTCTCTCTCTGTGTGTTACTCGCTTCCTTAACCTCCTTTCTTCCTCTCTTTCCTTTTATCTCCTGGTTCCCTTCATCCACTCCCCTCCTGCCTTCATTTCTGCCCCCCCCCCTTTCTTCTTGCTGAGCAGTATCCTGAGCATCATTCATATATCTGTCGCTCGACTCATTATTCCCAGTCACGCAGAAATGCACGGATAATTCATTTACACACATAACAGGACGCTTTCCCACACTGCTACATCGAGCAGCTCAACCTGCCTCAATACAGGAGATATAACTGAAGCCTGCAGGCGTGAAAACATCACTGAGGTGCGGAGGAAGCAGGAG
Source organism: Pseudopleuronectes americanus (assembly GCA_038501795.1). Taxonomy (NCBI): domain Eukaryota; kingdom Metazoa; phylum Chordata; class Actinopteri; order Pleuronectiformes; family Pleuronectidae; genus Pseudopleuronectes; species Pseudopleuronectes americanus. The sequence continues at coordinate 58,496 of JBAMIH010000064.1, read as the reverse complement.
GAAAGGAAGGAAGTAGCTGAGGATAGGAAGAGAAGTAGGAAACGGAAAAAGATGACGAAACGAGAGAGAGAATAGAGCGAAGGGGTTTAGATATAGATGGAGAAGTGGTATGGAAAGCATGGAGGAACAAGGTGAGTGATGAAGAGGGTAGGAGAGCAGCAGGGATGAGAGAGGGACGAGAGAGGGATGAGAGAGGGATGGACATACAAGTGGATTGATAAAGATAAAAGAAAGCTGGTGGCTGTGACAGACTTGAGTGTCAGCATGAAATTAGGGAGTGGATTTGGAGCAGAACCACTGATCCCAGCATCAGAGGGTTGTTACCGTTCCCCTACGTTTAGAATCATGTGGTATTAATGCAAGGGAAGATTATACTCTGCAGTATATTTAGGATATACGAAGTACTTTACACGGTGCATTAAAACAAAAACACACTTTCTTCCATCGTAGAAAAAGTCGAATCAGTGAGAAAAAACATGAAATGACAGAAGCAATCTTTGAGAGACATTTTATTTAAGGTTCTGGGATTAACTCATGTCCCATCCATGGTTTGTAACCTATACTGCAGCCAGCCACCAGGTGGCAATCTTGATGGTTTGGCTTCACTTGTCCTGTCGATCATCTTTATGTACAGTTCATGGTTATCATGTAGTGTATGTCAATAACTACTGGAGGCCAATAGGCAGTAACATTAATACTTCGCATTCATTTTTAAGCTCTTTTCCTACCACTTCCCTTCTTCCTCTGATCTGATGCTAACCAGCTAGCTCCATCTCCTCCTGTCTCATAGAACCACTTTGTGTTAGTGAGTCACTGTAGCATGCAGGCTGCACTGCGGCCTCATCTCACCTCTTGTGCTGCAAACACAATTGTTCAAGCTTTTGGCAAACAACCGGTGACACCTGCTGCTGGCAGGAAACCCCGTTTGGCAGCGGAGAATATTCAACATGTTTCAAGTACAGATGAAAGTCTGCGTTGAAAGTTGTAAGCTGAAGGGTCGTGGTGCTCCATGCAAAGTGAGACCATCACTGGTGGTTGTCATGGAAACACAACAACTGTCCATCAAGACAGCTGGTGTGAGGGATGTGTAGGTAAAGGACATGGTGTTTTTATAACACATCGTCAGCTGATGTTTCTCCAGGAGAAGTTGAAACGTCTGGAGGAGGATAATCTCCACTGTGTAATGGTTCTGGAGATGAATGTGTTGTTCTTCATCTGGATTCAGATTAAGTATCATGGCACAATTCTTGCTGCAGCTGTTGCTTGTGTGATTTTTCAATCTCAGTCTCTTGTCGGCTTTGTAACAACATGTTTCGAGGAAAGTCTTCTACTGTTCTCATATTGAAAGCTCTCCTCATATCTCTGCCTGTCCCTCGTCTCACTGAGTCTCATGAGGAGACTTTTAATCAAGATGTTAAAATTAAACGTCTCATCCGCACGCTGTCACGATCCAGCTCGTCCTGATGGAGGAGAGGCTCCTGCAGGTCGATATATCCACAACCTCCAGGACGTATGACGACATTGTGTCTAAAGATGGACGATGAGAACATGGAGCTCACTTAGAATCCACAGTGAGCTACACATCAAAACCAGATGGTCTCTGTCTGTTAAGGTTGTTCTTTCATTGTCATTGTACGTTCTTCAGGAATCATGAAACACTTTGATTGACAGCAGAGACCGACTCAGGATCTGTCGAGCACTTGTACTGGTTTGATTTCTACCATGGCCCCCTCCCCCGATCCCTGCTGTGGAAACACTGGAACAAATTGGCAGCATCGCCACAAGATGGCCGCGCTCGTATCCAGCATATTGTGGCTTCATTTCTAGATATTTGAGAGGAAGTGGAAACATGTCATCCATCTACAGCTGGAGACGTCTACTGACCTCGGAGCTGGTTGTGGAGATGAGGATACTGGGTCTTCATGGAGAAACCCTCCACCTCTTCACTGTCACAGTGGGGCTGAGGAAATCTCCTGAAACTCATCCAGTGTTTGTCTCGGAGGTTGTGGAGCTGAAGCTCAACAGTCTGTGCAGCATCCTCCTCTCCTCAGTTTGAGAGGACTCCGGAGACGTGTCCTGTGGAGCGACGGAAGAGAGACAGACACAGAGAAAGAAGGGTAGGAGACAAGAGGCTTGTTTCGAGTTGCTTTGTCAATTTCACTCACGTTGCATTCATGCAGATTAGGTGTGTGAAATTGAATTTCACTGAGAGAGAGAGAGAGAGAGAGAGAGAGAGAGACGCGTTGGATGAGGAGCGAGTGATATAAGCATGAAGGAAGCTAGATGAAAACTGTGAGAGACAGATGGCGAGACAGATGAAAAAAGTGCGATAGAGGTGGAGAGAGTTAGAGCTGTTGCTCCGTGCTGATTAACGTCATGTGGAGCAGTTTAGACAAAAGGACTCGATGGAATTAAAGGCTTTGCATGGGAACTAGCTCAGCCCCGAGGAATTAAGGTTTTAACATCCAGAAATACCAGCTTCAACCTGCTTTGTTACGGAGCTGCACAGTGTGGTGTGCCTTTTGATTTGACACTAGGCCGCCATGCACCTTGCTGATACCTGGTATTAACTTTCATCAGACTGTCTCTACCTCCTCCCACGGTACAGACAGGAAGACAAAATAGACCGAACCCGGGGGATGGACCCAGAATCCATCCATACACTGCCTCAGTTGTCCTGAGTTTCTCTACCTCGTTTTTACATCATCAAATAACTATTTAAAACCAAACTCATCAGAAACTTGAACACTGAGAAGTAACTTTATTAGTTTGGTCCACATCCAATACTCTAACATGGAGGAGGCAGAGTTAAGACCTGTACAGACACTTGGGATTCACATTTTGGGAACTGTCATGTCATCCATCTTTATATCATAGATATGGAAAGAGATCTTCTGATGGATCAGATGCTGAATACACAGCATCTGATCCATCAATGAACCTTTGATGTGACATAAGTGACGTAAAGGAGTGTAATGCACAAAATTCTGGTTGATTTTAAGTTTAAATTAAATTAAAATAAATAACCTACATCTATGAGCTCCAGCTCTTCATTGGATCTTAATTACATTCATAAACAACCTCTTATAAATGGGGTCTCAATGGCCTTTGATAGAATCTGAATCCAGTTATCGAATCCACTAAAGTGGTTTGTTTGGTGGTTAATGAGGTTAATTAGTGTAAATTATGCAAATTATCGTTTAAAAAGGTTTTTATTTCCCTCAGCACAGATGTGTATCAAGACTAAATTATACTAATTTAACATTTAACAATATGGTTTGAAGTGTATTTCCAGCTTCTCGGCTGTTGTGTAGCTGCCAGAGACACATACGGACCAAACATTCAACACAGTTAAACAAATATTAATTAAATAATATCAACGGAACGTCCTCTAATGAAACGGCTGATGCGTTGTGTGTAAGCTGCAGCTGACATTACCTGAAGGGCACCTGAGGCGTCTCCACCATGACCGACATTAAGCAGCTTCTCTATGAAGCCTACTGCAAATCCATCACATTCCACAGTGGTTGTGTTGACTTTAAAATGTTTAAAGCTGTACCGCCATGTTTGTCCATCGTCCCTGTGCTTCAGTGTGTATTTACAAAATCAGTTTGTGTGTCTGTTCTGTCAGAGCGACTGACTAAACAGAGGATTATGAACCACTCCATCAGGGATTCGTCAACCTTGGAGCTTAATGAATCTGGGTGTTTTGTCAACCTGGACCCAGATCCAGATGGAACCGGTAAATCAAAGTTGTCCCTACAACCCACCACCGACCCAGTGGCTGGTGTTTCAGGACACGACATTGAGCATCAGTAGATGTACTCGTATAGCTGGAGGTTTGTAACTGGGAAGAGATGAGAAATATGAGTGTCCCTCTTTCAGACTTTGTAAAACCTCCCTGATGAAAACATCCCAGTGCAAGTCTGAGCTACACAAAATATCTCATTCTTTAGCTGCCACTATATTGCCACTATATTGTTATTCTTTTTGTTTTGTTCATGTTTAAAGCTGCACATATTATAAATGTCTCCAATGGACCCACTGGCCTGCTCTTAATGTTGCTGACATTCTCCGGCTGTTTTCTCATTTGGACTAAGTTCGAAATTCAGATATTTTTCTCAGGGGCTGCAGCAAGAACAATTCTGGAAATCATTCAGAGCCACTTACGTTTGCATTCTCACAAAACATCTGGACCACTGCTCATACATCCCATTCACACACAAACAGCACGGGCATCAGGTGCAGCTCGGGGTTCAATGCCTTGCCCCAGGACACTTCAACCCTCCCGGCTGGAGGATCTGACCACGAACCGTCTAATTAGTGGACCACTCGCTCTGCCTCCTGAGACACAGCCGCTCTCTGCACATTTATTGGATTCCTTGTTAGGTAATATTGATCAGAGGAGCTGCAGTGCTGAGGATTCATTTCAATTCTTAGTAAAACTTCAGGGCCGGTCTCTGTTTCCCCCGCTGAGCCTCAAACTCTCCACTCGCTGTCATCTACACACTCTCTGTGCCGAGTCTCACACACCCACACACACACAAACACACACCCACACAGGCGTTTTGTCACTCTGCTTGCAAACGCTAAAAAACGACACACTCACAGACTCACACACTCTGATCTAATTGTATTTCAGTGGCTCCAGCAGGGTGTGAGTATAAATATTTGATGGGAGCAGCGAGGGAGCTGAGGGGGGGGGGCTGGGACTCGCTGCCTTCCTTTCAGTCTGAGAGTCCAGAGAGCCGGCATGAAAACCAGTCTGTCTGACCACAGCGCTGGATCGATGACGAGCAGCACGCACACAACACACACACAACACACACACACACAGACACACACACACACACACAGACACACACATACACTTTATCCAGTCTTGTCACCGGGGTGCAGATGGAGAGCACGAGGGGGTTATCAGGCTCCACAATCAGTATCGATCGCAGCCCGGAGAGCGTTACACTTCATCCCCCTCTCCTCCTCCTCCTCCTCCTCCTCCTCCTCTTCCACATCAGCGATGCTTCTCTCTCGGTGACCTTCCCTTTCTTTTTCTTCCTCTCTCTCTTTTTCTCGGTCTTTCTTGTATCCGTGTCAGAGCCCAAAACACCAGGTGAGCAAGAGGTGAGGAAGTTAAACATGCAAGACGACAGATACCTTTGAGTTTTTCTGACACACAGAAATACCTCTTACTAGAGGTTTGATGAATGGCTGCAGGAGAGGTTCGAAAGCTTGGCCTTGTTATTTCTTCACCAGACGACAAGGCACAGGACAACTAGGAACAGGAGGAGCTGAGGAATGAGAGTGTGGGAGCATTTTGTTTTTCATTCCTCCTCTGACCTTTCTGTTCTCGGACTTTCAACATTGCTCTACGTCTCACAAGACTTTCTTTTGGTAACAGCTGTTTCATTTTTAATCAAGGACAACCATTCTGAAGCTCAGGTTTCAGCTGCATCGCACAATCTTTTTACCAAACACAAGCATTTAAACGTATATAACGGATTTTGTAAAAAGAAGTGTGTATAACGAGCTGTGACAGACTCAGTTTACCAGAGAGAGAGAGCACAACCACCTGCAGAGATTCAAATGTCAAAAGAAATGGAAGAAGGAAATAACACAACTCTTTCACACAAGCTACAAAGAAATGAAAATGGAAATCAGGTCCCTCTGCCACTAAATACACAATGTAAGCAACAACTGGGTCTCACCATCTTCTGGCTCCTCCTTATGTCAGTGTGATGCCATTTGAAGACCTTATATCTATTCCACAAACATCATGTGATCACAAGAAAATCAAATTTTGCAGTTTTTCCATTTTATTTACAAAGGATTTCTGTCTTTCTGGGATTTCTTGTCTTCCTCGGTGGGAGAAGTTTTTAGGTCACAGAGCTACGAGTTGAGTTATTGCAATTCTCAATGTTTCAACACAAAGAAACAAAGTGTTTTCGTTATTCCACTAACTACTCACTACTTCTATGGCACAACAACTACTACGACTTTAAAACTTATTGTACGATGGCAGACCTCTAACAGATCAAAATATGGGCCTAGGACAATTTCATGACAAGTTTTGCAAGTGTTGCTAATGATACAACATTTTTTTTGTGTTTACCAGCTTGCTTTGTGTTTAGATCTTCCTCAGTGGGACACAAACTTTACCCCTAAGAAAAGACTTACCGAGCAAAGGTCTGATTAGAATCACAGGAAATCTAAAGCCGCCTTTACAAGTCAGGAAATGGTGACGTTTTAAAACACACTGGGAACCTAAGCCCATACTCAGCAGTGGACAAAACCAATTCTAATTCTCTTTCTACCTCTTACCCACCCAAGGTCGGTTCCTTCTTCATGATCAACCTGTGCCTGGTGGTCATCGCCACCCAGTTCTCGGAGACCAAGCAGCGAGAGCACCAGCTGATGCAGGAGCAGAGGGCCCGGTGCTCGTCCTCCTCCACCCTCGCCTCTGAACCCGGGGACTGCTACGAGGCGCTCTTCCAGCTGGTCTGCCACTGTATCCGCAAGGCCCGGAGACAGGCCGTGGCCCTCATCAACACCCTGAGGGGGAAACCTCGGGGCTTCCGGGGCGTCGGGAGAGGCAGGGGAGGAGGAGGAGGGCGGGAGAGGAAGGCCAATGGACGAGGAGGACGTGAGAGGAGAGCAGTGCTGCGCCACGGTATGTACATTTCTCACAAAAAAATATTATTTGTGTTTTTTGGCTGTCATACAGATGCTAAATTAAGTGGAGATTGTTAATTTCAATATAGCATATACAGTAGATATAAAATTAAGGCATGAGGCAAATTAGCGACATTAGGCATAATGGGGCATAACCATAATTTAACACAGATACTGGAAAATGTGTGTTAGTCTCTTTCTTTTTTATTAAGAAAGATGCTAAAATATAGAGCGCTGTGAAGGTCTGCACAGGCGCACTTGTTGTTTAGAGAATTTTGTAGGATTCTCTACGAAAATGTAGCGCTAAATTACCCTAAGAATTTTTACCAATTAAGTCTCTGGTATGTCGATTATTGCTTATTTTGCCTGAAATTGAATATATGGTTCTGTTCAATCACTGCTGTTCCATCATCACAGTATTTAAAATACAGTTTAATACCTCAAAATAACTTTGCTGCAAAGTCCCAAGGGGCTAGTATGTATTTTACACTCCGACCACTAGATGGCGGCAGAGTGCCTCCAATACCTTCCTTGGTATGTGTAGTATTTACACCATCAGGCACAATCGTCACCTCGGCAGAATTAAGACCGGAATTGAGTTTGAAGCAAATTTGCGACATTCGTCTACAAGGGGTTAACTACTAACAATTCAACAACCTCCATTTTGCTCCCTCTCAGGTCCTCCCTGTCCCCATCGGAATAAACCCGACCACGCCACACCCGGTCAACCCATGGCCCTCACCGCCACCTCGGCCTCGGACGGCTGCCACCGGTGCGCCGCGGCCCTGGCTCTCACCGACGGTGTGGGACCCGTTCGCAGCGCCACCAGTGGGGAGCCAGAGGAGGGCGCTGTGGAGGAGACGGACAGGGAGGGGGGGCAGGCCGGTGGGAATGAGAAGGACAAGAAAGACGAGGAGGGGTCGAGGGGTCGCGGCGGCTGTAACCCGAAGACACGGTGCGAGGATCTGTGGTGCGACACCAGGATGAAGCTGTGGGGCATCGTGGAGAGCAAGTACTTCAACCGGGGCATCATGATCGCCATCCTGATCAACACCATCAGCATGGGAATCGAACACCACGAGCAGGTAGGGGCAGCTGCCGCTCTTCTCTCATCAAAATTTTGTAGGAAATGCTACTAAAAGTAATGTACTAGATTTTGTATGAATTCCACTAAATTGTGAGTCAGGAAGCTGGGGACACGTGACCTATGTGCTTCTCTCACTTCGGTGTGTTTTTTTAACCATGAATGAAAATATTAAAACTGAAACACACATATCTCGACATAGATATCATCAAAACACACATTTTTATTAAGAAACATTGCTAAAATATAGTGTTTTCCACCAAGAATACATCAATCTCCACCATCTTGCTTGATCAGAGCGCTGGGGAGGTCTGCACAGGCGCACTTGTCGTTTGGAGCATTTCGTAGGATTCTCTACGAACATTTAGCGCGATGCAAATTTCGTAAAATTCTCTACAAAAATGTAGGGCTAAATTACCCTAAGATTTTTTACGGAAATTTGGACATAACTTTTAGTACGATATCTTACGAAACGTTACTTCTCTTAGTGCAGAACATTCTGTCACACTGTTCCCTCCCGTTCATTTAGTCTCTTTCATTTCTGCATTATCTGTATAATTCTACAAAAGTTGAGACTTTTTCCTAAACGCATGGAAATCTTCTGTCTAAGTAAGTAAAGAAATAGTTCTGTTTCCCAATAGGTTACATATACACGCTATAGAATTTTGCATATTATCAAATTTCTCTGGATTGACAAGTGGAACTGACAGTCTGATTAAAACTCTGTGTGAGGAACTTTGCAACATAATTAAAAACATGACAAACTTTGTAGGCTGGAACTTGAACAGAAGATTCCCTCATGCTCGGAGGGAGGATTACCTCCATTAGCAGAAATGCTGTTCTTGTTGTTATTCATTTATTTACATTTGTGTGTGTGTGTGTGTGTGTGTGTGTGTGTGTGTGTGTGTGTGTGTGTGTGTGTATTAGCAAGCTGACGATGCAGGTTTATTAATGGGGGAATCCATAGCAGTTGTTTGAATCTCTGCAGCTTCTCTCTGAGCGTACAGTTATTTTTAACGGAACCGACCAGTTAACACATCATCATTCATCTGTCAAAGTATTTCCAACCTCTCTTTTATATTCTTTCTGCTTCACATCCATTTTGAACTCTTCTTCTTCTACCCTTTATGATATGACTGTCAGGCCAAAGGAATAAATGTCTGCTCGCAGGTTGAGAACAGACAAACACGGACAACGTATCTGCACTTAGCATAAAGAAACCTTTAGTCTTGAAAGGGGACTAGAACCTTTAGTAGAACCTCTAGAACCTCAGATCACGCTCCATACGAGGGGCGTCTTTTAACTTCGACTTATTTTATTCACCACCATTTCCTGTCTCTTTGTGTCGTTCTCAGCTTTGTGCAATCTTTGTCTTTCCATCAATATTTTTCACTCTCGCTTTGCCGCCGCCCACTCACGCCTGCCACCGCCGCAGTGGTGGGTCGTCTCTCATCTCGGGGGCGGCTAAAAATAGAGAGAAGAAGAAGAAGAGAGAGAGAGGCGTGGAGCTGTGCTCCTGTGACGGGGAGGAAGGAGGCGAGCTGCGATGTCTGCGATGTTTAAACAAACCGGAGTCATGCCTCCATCTGTGTGAACAATGGCTTCAGAGGCTTAATCCGTCTCCTGGCTGTGATCGGCGTCCTGCTGAGAGACGCTTCCACCTGTCGCCTCAGAGCTCAGCGGCCGGATGGTGTGAGGAGCGGAAAGGGAAATGAAAGTCAAATGCATGTGCTCGAGTTTCAGACACATGCCAAGCAGCGGTACACCTAAACGTTTACCCGGTGCAGAGATACATGCTTTAATATCTAAACTTTATAATGAGATATATATTGTTTCGGCTGCCACAGAGCAATTCCAGAATGTTGTATTCTCTCATTAAAGGTTTAAATATTCACTGAGCTGGAAAATAGTTTGCACACATGAACGACTCATATTCTGTTCCTGTGTGAATTTACCTGTAGTGACAACATCGTCATCACTGTTGAATTATGCATCTGGAGACGTATGAAAATGTTAGTGAGACGGTTGTGTTGTTGGATGAGTGCCTGCTGGAAAACAAAAGTTAAAAATAAAACTTGTCAAATCAATTTGTCGAGGTAAAAATATCGAAGATTCATTTCTCGTATTAGTCAGGAGAGGAACAGATTTTTGCCCTTTAATAGTTTAGTGTGTGTGACTGAAAGATTAGACAATAAACCGGCTGATTTTAATTCACGTTCAAAGTTCTATCGTGTAGAGAACTCCCATCAGTTCAGAATGGACCATGAATTGTCCTTGACATCAGAAGCATGATCATAACTCACGGGACGCCGGTTCCTCCGATTGCTCAGGTGAGAAGACTCTTCAGAGGATTAAACATCTGGTCGGGAATTAATAATGCAGCGGCGTGACGGGTGCTTTGGAGATTAGACAGGGGATGGATAGAGATCACACAACGCTGCTAAACGCTCGTCTCTCTCTGCCAACGTAAATATAAGAGAAAGAAATATCCAGATCGGTGTGAGCAGAAATAAATCCATGTTTGTTTTTCACGAGCAAAGAAAAGTAGGTCAGAGAAATCAAAAATAAAATTATCATTGGGTTTTTAAAGGAGAGTAAATAAAAGCACACAAAAAAATGAAGATTAATGCAACACACAAGGATTCGAATTAGGCAGAAGCTGTGACACTGTTTCTGTGAGGCTGTTCTTCAAAGACATTAAAAGACAATCAATACATTGTGAAAAACAAACCCAGCAGTTGCCTTCACCGACATATACAACTTGCTTTGGGTTTATACGTTGCCATATTGGTTCGGTAGTATTTAAACTTTTTATTTAGCTCGTTTCAGAAGTACATAATGTTCACTTTCCTAAATCCGCTGTGAGTCCTCGGTGTGACATCAAATCCCCAGCTCTTGTTATCTTATTCCATACATCAGCCAACCAGAAAAAACACGATTCCTCAGATCTGTTCTCAGGTCTGCTGTAATGGATCTCCAGGGGCTGCCAGAGCTGTGGGGCTGGTCTGCAAACAGCGGTCGGCCGTCACATCGTTACCGACACTGGTGGCCATGCATCATTAGCCAGAGTTCTCACACCGCTTAACACTCATTAGTACCGAAAAACACACACACATGCATACATGCAGCAGTACAGATGGACAAAGACGACAAACACACACACACACACACACACACAAACACACACAGTGCTTCTTCATTCTGGGGCGGGGAAATGTCAGAAGTGTCCTTGTTGAAGTTACACAGGAGCTGGTGGAATAGTGATGAGCTGGAAATCATGATTGTGCCAAATTTAGCTCCGGGTGTATGTGTCTTTGTGTGTCTCTGTATGTGTGTCTCTGTGTGTGTCTCTGTGTGTGTGTGTGCTCCCTTATTGAGCAGAGCCAGACAGACTTAAGGGGGAATAGAACTCACACAATGTCAAAGCGGCTGAAGAGACAGACATCGATTCACATTAACAACTTGACAGTGACAGCGACTAACAGAGATTGAAGTATTATTGCAAAACCATATAGAAGAAAGCAAAAATAATAAATAAATACATCCACCCCTCTCCCTGCTGCCAGTGCACAAGTGCTAACACGACTGAGTGGACTTATTACACGCTGGCAGGGCGGGGAAGTGCTAATTTCTATCAAATGAACAATTGCTTTTTTTGCGGCTGGATTTATTACATCAGAGATTTCCAGACCGTTCCTGGGAGCAATTTGCTTCCGAGGTGCGAGGGAGAGAAAACGTTGGACCTGTTTAATGGAAGCATCTGCAGCATCCATAATTGATGACAAAATGTGTTATGTGCGAGTTAGAGAGGAGAAAACAGTGTGTGTAGTGTTGTGGACTAGCAGAGCAGACAATATTTAAATAAAATACCTGATATTGTATTGCTTGTAAGTGTGTTTGTCATTAATAGTGTTTAAACTGCAGCAAACCAGGACATGATGTAGGCTATATACTCGTTTCTGCCTGAAATGCTTCTGTATGTGTGTGTCTGTGCGGGTGTGTACTTGTGTGTGAAAGCTTTTGTCGTCCGCTAATCGATTTGGACTTTTGGATCAATGCAGAGTAAAGTGTCTGATAACCAGACAAAGAGGAGATCAATAAACAGACGGGAGGGAAGCGAGTGACAATGTGGGGTCGAATCCTTTTTTAATTTCTTGCTATAAAACACAGTTAAGTCAGGACTTATGGCAGCTGCTTGGTTTATCACCAACGTGACCATGTTCCTGCAGATGATCAGTCTCTTCTGTCGGCTCACTCTCTTCAGTTCCTGTCCCGTATTACTAAACTGCCTTAGTTCCTGATTTTGACTCTGTAACAGTGCGACCAGCCAGTTGTCATGTTTCTCTGATGGTTCAACAAGAGGTCACACTTGTCCCTTGTTCCAGTGCAAACACACATCAACCTTGTTTAGTCCTGAGCTTAGTTAATTTGCAGCATGAACATACTTTTTGGGATAGTTTGGACTTTTGGACCAATTACAGGAAGTTGAGATGCGATAAAATAAAAAATAAAAAAGATGCAGAAGCAGCTCAAAGAATTGTGTAGAAACACTCGGCAAGTTATCTCAAGTATTTATGACCAATGTCCTGTGAGCATGCTAAGTAGAGTTTGGCATGCCAAAAGTTGACAAAGTAACATACTAACTATTACCGTTAAAAACATACTAGTATTTTTGTTAACCTGTTAAAATGCTAATAGCAGAAGTGTTACGGTTTTAAACATGCTCACAGTCAGTGAAGCTGTGTCTCAATTCAGGGGCTGCGTTCTTCTGAGGCTGCATTTCAAGACTGATTCCATCACAGGGACACAACTAGCCTTAATCTCGAGTGAAAGTACGACAAAACTAACGAGTGAGCGAAGAGACACAAAGAAGCTGAGGATGCAGTGATGAGAGCGGGACAGGTGGTCAAAGTGAACCTCGGGGGTGTGTAGACCACGTCCCCTGACTAAGGACACAGAGAGATGAAAGTTTAGCTGAGGCCAAAAAGTTATTGGTCAAAAATGGCCTTGAAAAGTTACCATATAAATAAGAAGTCATTGCAATGACAATATAGTTGTTGCTGTGGTGCCTGTTTGCCTAATTAGCTCTCAGGATGCAACACAAGCAGAGTTCTCACTTTGTAAAACTCCAGTGTGTAATGAACCCTGCAGCCCCAGTGGCAGCTGAGTGGTCCTGGATGTTTGTGTGTTTTGTCTGCTAGTTGTTAACTTTCCCCTTTGCTCTCTCTCTCTCTTCTCTTCATCAGCCAGACGAGCTCACCAACGTCCTGGAGATCTGCAACATCGTCTTCACCAGCATGTTCTCCCTGGAGATGATCCTCAAACTCACGGCCTTCGGTTCTTTCAGCTACCTGCGGAACCCCTACAACGTGTTTGACGGGGTCATCGTCATCATAAGGTACAACTGAGGCTGTGTTAACCCTGATTACTCACTTCATGCATTTTAGACCTACATTACTGCCACACATCAGCATACACTATAGGTATGAGCAGGTGGTATGAAAACAAAGTTAAAGTTCTGAGGTTCTAGGCCCAATTTTTGTGCATAATTCAGTGTTAAAAATACACATATAGAGTATAATTACAAGCTATACATGTCCTGAATAAACTGATTTGACTACACATCGCCTTCAGAGGACAAAACAAACACTGACAGATGTACAGTAATTCGGATACATGCTTCTTTTAGTTTCCCCGTTCATAATAGAAAGACAACCTGCCTTAAATAATTCACGTCATGCTTTGTCAAACTGTCATCCGCCTCCTGCCAAGTGTAAATGTGCCACCTGTATGTGAGTGAAAGCCAAAGTCAGTCAGCAGCGAACCAGCTCTGTGTTGTGTCGTGTTCAGGTGATCGGTTCTGCTTTTGATCTGCTGGCGTTTCCTCCTGATTCATTTGCCTGAGCCCCGTTGTCTATGATCCCCATTACAGCCCTGAGATCAAATACACATCAAAGAAAGTAAATCTGAACGAGATCAAATGTGCAGCGCGTCACAGAAGATCCACGTTGATTGAACATCTCCACGTCCGTCTCCTCATGTCCCGCTCCACATCTCCCCCGCTCTTCATCCGGCTGAATGTCCTCAGCCATTCATACGAAGCTCTGAGTGGAGCCTTTGAAGGCCGACCTCCATTAGCAGACTCATTTCTTTTAAAGCCCCTCTCTGATGGTTCTGTGCTCGTGTTGAATGTTCCACAGACCTTCAGGGAAATACTCCTGTGATCTCTGGTTCGTGATCGCTCCTCTGCAACAAACAGCAATTGTGTTAAGAGCTTCAAATGTCCAATATTCAAAGAATTGCAAGTGGACACATTAAACTAAGATATGATAAAAAAAGGCTTTTGTCCATTTCATGTTCACCGTTCCCGTCCCTATGGAAGGTGGCACACGCCAGAGAGTTCTTAATTTCCACTGAGGTGTGCCGTTACTCGTCTGGTCCTGCACCGCCCATCTTTTTTAATTTGGCAAGAGGAGCCTGCAACGCAGTGGATTGAACTGGATGTCTGCAGAAATGTCCGCCTCCATGACAGAGATCCCCAGATAGTTGGACTGATTTACAGAGATCATTGAAAACCCCTCAGCAGCTGGATTGTCAAAGCAACAAAGGCTCTGAGGCGATACTCCTGGGTTCTGTTCAGCAGCTACACCTTTATTCAAGTATAAAAAAGAACGGTGTTGTGTAGCAGCACTTTTATATTTTGTATTTTTCTATCACACGTCATTCACACTGTGATGGAACAACTAACAGAGGGTTCAGCGTCTTGCCCAAGGACACTTTGACTTGCTCTCTCCCTCGAGTCACAGCCGCCCTGTACCTGATCCCTTCTTAAAAATATGGATTATTGCAGCAGTGGTGTTTTGGTTTAAAGTGAATTCTTAGTTAAAATGTGGGGCTTGTCTTTCTTTCTCTTGTTGAGCCTCAATCATCTCTTCACCATCTTACACACGGACCTTCTAGTAAGTGGAGGACTGAGCCACAGCCTCTGTCTCACCAAAATAACAGTAGTGTAGTTCAAATGCATAAAGGACAGTCTCCAATATGATCAAACATTTGAATCAACAGCTCTGAAATGCAGAAGGGAGGATTCTATGCAGCTTCTTTGTTTACTTCTCTGTGTTAATGGTGCCGATCCGGACACTAATTTAGAAGTGTTTCTCTTGTCTTTGTGTGTCTGTGTGTATCTGATCAGTGTGTGTGAGATCGTCGGCCAGTCGGACGGCGGCCTGTCTGTGCTGCGGACCTTCAGGCTGCTGAGGGTCCTGAAGCTGGTGAGGTTCATGCCGGCGCTGAGGAGACAGCTCGTGGTCCTCATGAAGACCATGGACAACGTGGCCACCTTCTGCATGCTGCTCATGCTCTTCATCTTCATCTTCAGGTGAGGGTTAACATGTGTGGATACCTGTCTTGTTCTAAACCTTCTCCTGCTTTTCATCGCCCGACACATGTGCAGTTGCATGAAGGTTTTTTCTTTCAACAGTGATTTCTTTAGACTTTTTCAGGGAGATGGAAAAGAAAGAACTCCTTCTTTTACCTTGTGCGTTTCTGTCTTTGTGTGTGTTCCAGCCTGTGTGTGTTTTTAAAGTCCTTTGCATCTGCTCAACAGTTGCTATTGAAATGCAGGTCGCACTGTTATTAACCCCGGGTGCAAAATAATGAGCAGACCCTTGAAAATCTGGTTAGGCTTCAACAAGCAGACACTTAAATAACTAAAGCGACGTCTTAAGCAGACAACTGAAGACACTCGAGCCCTGTGATGGCAGCACTGTGAGAGCATAAAAGGTCTCTCAGGATAATCAATGGCCGAAGGCTTCAGTGTCTTTGTTTCCGTCCCTTTTCATTCCTACTTGCCACTCGAGATCGGCCCTTTGATTTCCTAAGAGGGAACAACCCTGAGTTAATCACAACTTACTCTCAAATCTGTATTTGTATGTGTTCAGACGCAGAGAAGGTCAATTGACAAGAAAAAGCACTTAATATACTATACACCCAGCATCTTTTATAAAATAGTGTCATTCTGGGTGAAGTCTGAGCTCTTAAAGTGTTGAGGTTTAATAACCTTGTTCGTGATAATGTGGATTTCACGTGCTGGTTGCAATCACTTTTCCTTATAGTGTTCACAGTTGGATTCTGTATTAGGACTATTGGATACCCAATAAACTGCAAATCAAAAAGACCTATTCTATTGCTTTTTTATGATAAGCGCGGTGCTTTACTCATCATGTAAGTGACAACAAATCCATCGAGGCAGAGAGCATCTTATGTAACAGGGCTTTGGGGCTCAGTCACATTCTTACATTAGTATCCATCTTCATAATCCCAGAGAAGAAAGTGCAGAAACAACTGCTAACACACAAAGGAGGCATTTATAAAATCAGAAACAGCTGAGACATATATTAAACTATAAGTCCAGTAGGAGCATATGTTGCCTCATCGGTGTTTATGGTATAAGGACCTAATCCTGGGCTGTGGTTGTGTTGCAGTATCCTGGGGATGCACATCTTCGGCTGTAAGTTCAGTCTCAAGACGGAGACGGGTGACACTGTGCCTGACAGGAAAAACTTTGACTCCCTCCTCTGGGCCATTGTCACTGTGTTCCAGGTAAACAACACATCACTGCAGAGAACTAGAGGAACACACAACCTCAGCAGTTCTACTCCACAAATGAAATATACGGAGGTGTCTTTCTTTGCATTTCTCTCAAGTGTGTTTCCATCTCCCTCAGATCCTGACCCAGGAGGACTGGAACGTGGTTTTGTACAACGGCATGGCAGCGACCTCACCCCTTGCAGCTCTCTACTTCGTGGCTCTCATGACCTTCGGAAACTACGTCCTCTTCAACCTGCTGGTGGCCATCTTGGTTGAGGGTTTTCAGGCAGAGGTAAGGGAACAGGTTTTGCCAGCAGGACGTGATCTTATTTCCACGATGTCCACATTTTAACTTCAGTCTGATGGCTGATGGAGATTTTAAACTGTCAGATTTGAAGGGAAATCACTTTCCTCCCTTGAATTTCTCCTTTTTGCAATTTTGGCTGTCGTGCAAACTCTCCATAGCTGAGTTATCCATATCCTCTCCATCCATCCCATCACTCTGCACTTGACGTCTTTTTCCGTGGACAGCTGACATCCATCTGTCTGTGAAAAGTGCAGATCTTCACCTTTGGCAGAGACCTTTGCAGCTTTAATCTGTCTGGGCTCTTGAGTCCTGCTGATTTCCATAATGTCAGAACGGAGCAGATTGATATGAGCAGAGGAACTGATCCTAATGGACCGAAACCACCAGATGCTCGTCTAGACTTTAAAGCTTCTTGAAGCCGGCGACTCATCGTTCACTGCTGAGTTGATAACGGGGCGATCTCGTGTAATTCAGTATATGACTCATGTTATCATCCAGTGAACCAGAAGTCATTAAACTCTATGTAACCTGAGTAAACGTCTGATAATATTACACATCTTAGTTACATTATTCAAAATCCTATTTTCAATTAAACTGAAGAAAATCATGAATGAAACAAATAAATGAAACTATTTTTATATTTGGGCACAATTCCCTCAAAAGGTTTTATTATTATATTCTGAGGAGCATAATGTAATAAAAGTATCCCAATAATAAAAGGGTCATGTCTGTGTTGTCCTGAAGAAATAATAACCACTCTATTGGCCACACTTATAATTTAAGGTTATTTATTAGAAGCAGATATTGAAGATAATCATGGTGCATTAAAAACAACAGGAAGTCGTCCGTCCCACTGGAAAATATGCTGCCGTCAACTGTCAGACTTCTCATTGGAAAAATGCCGAGTGGTTGAATAACCCAATTGGTTTTTCACATGTCGATCAAACATCATCATCTTCTCTGTGTGTCACTGTGATGTTCGTCCTGGAGGAGAAACACGGACACAAATCAGCTTTTGATTGATCTTCTGTGAAAACAACCAAACAAAGCACGGCCGTCATTCTCTCCATCCCTCTCGTCCCTCCATCCGTCTCTGTCTGCGACACACAAGGGATTATTGAGTCAATTTACTCCAGATCTTTCCATCGTGACGACTGACGGGGGGGGAAACGCCATCGGTCCTAACCAGATCTGTGGGTTCACTGGAGAAGAGATTGAGGTTCCACTGATCAAATCATTTAAGACACGACACAGATCTGTGCCACGAGCAGACGTCATCAGGAGTTGGTCGTAGGTGGGAGGGAGCAGGGACTTGAACCTGTGTCACGATGCAGATTAAAGTTCTCGAGTCACACGAGTAGAACGAGCCTTGTGTAATAGACTCCACCTTTTCTCCCTCTCTCATTCCTCTCTTTGTTTCTCGCCTCTTCATCTCCAGGGTGACGCCAATCGTTCTTACTCGGACGACGACCGCTCGTCCTCCAACTTCGACGAGAGCGAGAGACACGACTCCATTAAGTTGTCTGGTGAGACCACACCTTTCCTTTCCAGAGCTTTTATCCCACTCAGTTGACAATTTATCAGGTTCATATGAAAGCCTGTCAAAACAAAGGTCACATTTAAATCATAGAAATTACATAGAAAAACATAATTTCTTACCTATTCAACAAGTAGTTTTTGCATAATGCTGCTGAAAAACAAACAACAACAACAGGTGACAACAGATCTGCAATAAATCTTATTTCTTTACTTCATGGTCAAAGTGAGCTCTGAAGATTGTGTGACTGACATGTTTCGTGATTAGATGTAATAGTGTCTGTTATTAACTGCTTCAGTTTCAGAAATTCAAGCTGAACCTCCTCCCCTGGCGATTGAGTGTAAATTGAAGTATTTGTTGAAGTTTTATAACCAATCGACCAAGGACAGACAATTATTTCCTTAATTTAATAATCTAAATGTCAGCATCTGTCAAAAATATGTGTCTGTTCATTTAAAGTGTCACTAACACAGGAACATAAGCAAATATAAATTCAAAGCACAATTTCCAAAAGTGTGATTTGCTTGAGAAAAGTATAGTTTGCCTTTTTCAATTGGTTGTTTTTTCCTACTTTAAATGATCCTTGGATTTCTGTGTTTGAGTTTGACTCAGCACTAACTCCACAATCCAAACCAAAGATTTCCTCATTTATGTCAAAACGGAACAAGATGCTCGACAATCTGCTCGCATCTCACATTTCAGTCTTTGTTTCCCTGCGAGGCTTATTCAAAAATAAAGAAGGCTGAATGTGCTCAACTAAAGTAAGACACACGTCTCCGTGCCAGAGGCTTACCAACTTGCAGAAAGCTGGAGAACAGCCAGCGGTCTTCAAATATGAATGAGATCTATCTTTATCCAGAGCTCACAATGAACCTGTTCCAGATATTCAGCCTCCGTCAACAAACCCTGCAAACAGCCGAGTGCAGAGAAGATTAAACACAAGTTCAGAGAAGAAAGGATTCACTTCCAGACAGTGGGAGTGGGATCTGAAGCAGAGGACATGTGGTCTCTCTGTTTTCTTTATAGATGGACAGAAGACAAGTGTTTAACTTGAGCTGTTGTGTAGGTTTAAAGAGACTCTGCAGCTTTTTCTGCCTCTGAACCAGCAACAGGTTTTCCTAAGGTCATAGGGATCAGATTTTCTTGTGAACATTATATATCTGTAACACCCATTAGGCAAAATACTTTGGACTCAATTAACATCTTGAGTTCTGAGCTTTCGAACATTTCAGTATTATAAATATATATAGAAAAAACATCCAAAAGACTTTCATGAGCTTGGCACTTCTCTGTCTTTCTCAATTTTAAAATGTGCTTTTCCTGTGCTGGCTCCTTCTGCTTCCTGCAGATCAAATGTAATTCTGGAAAATGTGTGAGATCTGAGGATGAAATAGAAGCAGACAGAATTTATAGTAATTTCAGGAATTAGCTGATTTGGCAACATCACGGCCAACTGTATGAAAGTATATCAGAATATGTGTTTGAGTGAAACCCTGAGCTCCTTCTGTCCGACTCCCTCCAGACCCGAGGATCTGCACATTGACGCCCAATGGCCACCTGGAGCTTGGCCCCCTCTCTGGACCCCGAGGGTCCTACTCCTCCGAGAGGCGGAGCTTCACCATCGAGTCCAGGAAGAGCAGCGTGATGAGCCTGGGCAAGAGCAGCCTGGAGAGACGCTCCCTCTCTCTGGTACTCATTCACACACGGAGTGTGCACTTAGATTAAATCAAGCTGCACTTAATTGCACACACACACACACTTATAGATATCAGTTTCATTTCATCAAGTTTTAGGATGTATTCCCTGGGGACACAATGATGAAGGAAGTTAAAATGTCCTGGATCCACCCACCTGAACCAGATCCGCCCTAACATTTAACAGCTTCACTCTTGACCCATTAAGTTTCTTGGAATTCTATTTCATTGTTTTTGAAGTTACATGTTAGAAGGAGAGTCGCTTCTCATGCTAGAAGGTGGCAGCAAAGAAATGTGGAAACACTGATGGAACCGATACACAACACTACACACAGTTATTTAGTAGAGTTTGTGTGCGGTTCTCCTCATTCTAATGTGATCGTTGCCGCACCCTGCCGCCTGCACACTATAGTGTACATGCACACGTATACTAAGGAAACACACAAACACAGTACGTGCGCACGCCCCCAGCGTTGAGCCTAATGAACCGAAACCTCAGGAAGAGAGCTGAAACATTTCCACACGGTTGCCATGGCAACTTCTATTAATTGACTGTTTCTATCCTCTGTTTATCCGCAGTGAAACGCTAGAGAAGCAAAAAAGAAATGACAGGGAGGGGTAGAGAGTGGGGGGGGGCGGGGCAGGGAGGCAGTGAAGGAGAGAGACGGAGGAGGTGAAGCATAGACAGGACGATGAAGAGGAGTAAACAACACACAGAGGGATGAGGAGCTGGAGTTTAGAGACGCTCACCTCTGAGGGTTTTGTGTGAAACGCAGCATCCATATCAGAAGTCTTTACCAAACATCCTTCAGAATAAAAGCATCTGTTTGTGAAGAATGTTTTTCCTGCATTTGAAACATCGGCGTCTCTGTTTAATCATCTCTGACCTCTGATCAGCTCAAATTGTTCGCTATGCGGTTTTGTTTATTTCTCTGGATGATAAATCAGATCCAGTTGCGTCAGTCGGTCGCTGCTGCTGCTGCACAATCACAGATTCATTCATCTGTGTAATGGGCCCTCTGCTTCACCGGGGTGATTTGTCCATGTGTCTCCCAGAAGAGGTCAGACAGTGAATAGATTATGATGAAAGAATGTTAAACCATAGAAAATTGAAAACAAGAAGTTGATGGATAGTAGTGTTGAACAGTCTCCTAAGGAAACCACATTTATATCCAGTAGATACAAGTTTAACACATAAGCTGTTTCCAAATTCAGGAGCCACTTCCCTCGAAGGCTCTTTCAAACGTCTCCTTCCGTCCCAGACCAATAAAGGATCCAACGGGTGGATCCCTCTCAGGGCCAACCTATCCCAGAATTCATTGGGCTTTGGTTGTTTCAACTCAACCAAACAGCTAATGATACACATTTTAGAAAAATAAGGGTTAATGGGCCTGTGTCCCATCCTTCGATCAAGTTTCATACAAAATCTGTGGAGTAGTTTTTGTGTAATCCTCCTGACGAACACACAAAACAAAACCAACAGACGGTGTTGGCTTGAAAAATGAAAAGAACAGAGAAAGATTAGGAATATGAGATTAAATATAAAAGATTTTATCCAGTATTCCATGCAGCATGTTCAGCACATTGTGTGACCTGAAGTCTGGAAGATAAATTCAACACTTTTCTATGGATATTAACAGATTGAGTTTTGGTAAGGACAGGATTTTAGTTTCTCCGGCTGCTCTGTGTCATTTACTGAGGAACAAATTGTCTTGACACAGAGACACACACACACACACACACACAGACACACAGACACACACAGACACACACACACACACTCTGTCCTCTTGACTGATCTGCAGTGCGCTCCTGTCGGAGCCGACTGACGTGTTATTTAACATCCAGCCCTTCATCACAGTTTCTATAGAGACGGCTCCATAGATTCTCTGATACACGCGGCAGCGGCTCAGGCTTGGAGTGGTGATGTGTGTTTCCCAGAGTAAAACACATGATTAGCTCCGTGGTGTTGAAGGGATCAGACACGTGGAAACAAACAGAGCTGGTTAGGTTCCTTTATTAAGTAGCCTGCCACTCAGGCGTTTGCATGTTAAACGTGGTGACAACCCACTGAGGGCACGGCCGCCTCATTGTGAAAAGACCAGTTTGTGTTTCACGTGTTCTGCCTTCTACTCCCTGCTGTTGTTCCACTAACTCCACACATGCATTATATTTACATACTGGTCTTACTTTGGTTTTCAGCTGTATCAGCCTGAACTGTGTTTGCTGGAATAGGTCGACAAACACATCCTAGGAGTTGGTCAAATTGTAAAGATTGAAGTAGATCGTCTCCACTGGCAGCATCGGGGGCTACAATGAAAACCTAATGGGGCAACTGGGACATTCCATGAAATGTCCAATAAAAGTATTTCCCCTCCACCAATAAAAGGCTCAAATAGGTAATCTGGGTCTTTGCTGATTTGCTCATTTACTCACCCATTTATAAACGTAGGACACAGGTTTAAAACCACCAGGATACCAGACTGGTTGTTTTATTTCTTGCACACAAATGGAGCTGCTATAAAAAGTATGATTCACACACGTACTTGTTCAGAGACACTTACGCCCACATTTACTCACATTGAGAAACATTCAGAAGTAAAGAATTTCTTTGGGACGTAGTGAGATGAGATACAGGAACTTGAAGTGTGAGTCTACAGGGATGACATGTAGTCTTTCATCCAATAATGTCCCATACACCACATGAATCCACTCTTCCAGCTGTGACCCCTACTTGTACGTTTTTGTAAATCCTCTCCGCCTCTGATCCACAATATTTACCCTGATCTGCTTTTGTGACTGTTGCAGCGCCACGGCCGCAGTCCCAACTACCACAACTGGGGGCGCCCTTTCGCTCCGCAGTCTGCATGGAGCCGCAGGTAAAGAATTCGATTTACTATCAGCCGCAGAGTGCTGCTCCCACCTTAATGAATTCTTAATACCTTCATTAAAGCTTTTATTAGCTACATGAAAACATCGAGCCCCGGCTGTTGTTTTGTGATGTGATTACCTTCATGACTAAATGCTAAATATATAAAAAATACAGTTGATTGCCTTTTTATTGATCCTTGATTCATGAATATTTAATACCTCTAAATTATACTTTTAATCTCCTCTGTAGATCGAGCTCCAACAGTCTGGGTCGGAGGAGCTACAGGTTCGGTGGAGCTCCTCTGGTCGGAGGCAGCCTCCGTCTGCACAGCACCCGCTCCCCCCACTCCTACACCTGTGCCGCTGAGCAGGAGTCGCTTCTCTCCCACCCCCCCCCACTCCCATCATCCTCTACTGCCGCATCACCCGCCTCCGCTGTTCCTGTCGAGACACTGTTCTGCAAAGACGGATCGCCGGGCTCTGTCCCTGGAGCTGCCTGAGCTGCTTCGGGGGGGCGGCCAGCCCCCAGGCCCGCCCCCCGTCCACCCAGAGCCCGGGAGGAGGAGCGGGTCCGGGGCCGGGGGTTCCATCACAGGAGGGTCTGGAGCCGGCTCTGGTTACGGAACAGAACACTGTAACGGCAAGATGCCGGGTCTCCACACCCAGCTGATGACTGAGGTTTACCCTCAAGTCAACGCTCGAAAAGACAGAACAGACCTGGATGAGGAGATAGACTATGTGAGCAACTCACCACTGACTTCTCCTTTATTCATTTACTCTTAATTTGACTATAACTGTAGTTTTGACTGCTGATCCATGTGCTAATTGTAGTATTAGTTATTGATTTGTTTCTAATCTCATATCTCTTACATCCCTCTCATCTCTTCTCCCATCATGTCTCCTCCAGAGTATTTGTTTCCGTGTCCAGAAGATGATGGAGATCTACAAGCCGGACTGGTGTGAATCCAGAGAGGAGTGGTCCGTCTACATGTTCTCTCCCCAGAACAAGTGAGCGCTAAACATCTTTCTCTCTGCAGCTGAGACTTCATGCAGATTTGGGTATTTTCCACAAATGAGCACTGAGACACCTGGAGATGTGTGTTGTTGTTAAATAAATGAATTTGATTTAACCGGCACCAGGAGCTAGTTTAATTAAACCAGGTAAGATAAACCATTAAATGAAACTTTCATGGGCCATCAGTTCATCGTGCTTTGGAGAATCAATCATAGATGAGTCCTTTTCCCAGAGGAGCCAAGTGTGGAGAGATGATGTTCTGATAATGTGGAGGAACATAGAAGTTCATAGTCAAACCAGCGCTGGCTCCTGGTTTCACAAATGGCTCGTTACGGTGATGTCGCTCTATATTTCCTTCAAGGCATTTTTCATCTCCGAGACATTGACTCTGGGCTCCGGGTGTGTGTGTGTTTTTGTGTTCATGTGTTTGTCAGTGTCACAATGTTTTCCCCCAGCCGTCAATCCATCGCTGGTGGAAAAGCAACATGAAAGAAAACTCACTCACTGGTTCACGCGCCCGATTCCCTGCGCGCTGATAGCCACTTAAATGAAGCCAGGCCCCAGGGCTGTGTCTTGGCATCCTGGCAGGTGCCATCTGTCAAACCGGGCCTGTGTGTGTGTGGGTGTGTTTGTGTGTACGTGTTACCGTTAGGTCTTATCTGCAGTTACGTGTGTTTGTGGATGACTTTGAATATTGCCCGTGGGAGTGGGAGTCAGTGAGCATATGTGCATCTTTGTCTTGTTTATGCCTCAGAGGCAGTGTGTGTCTGCGAGTGCACGGAGATACATGTGTGTGCGTTCGCCCTCACAAGCGTAGCAGAGCAGAATTAATGCAGACTAACGAAACAAAAAGGAGAAACAAGCAGACAAGTTGTGTGTCAGCGGGAGAAGGTGCCGACGCCAGAGAGGCCGCGGGTCTCGATCGATATCAGGTGACAGAGCTGCCAGATTTGAATCCATAGATAAAGGGACAGAGTTGCCGGGTCTGGAGGAAAGAGGAGTCGGATTAGCACATTGATCTCCTCCGTCAGAGAGCAGGTGCTGCAGGAGGTGTATGTGGGAAAGACTGTGGAAACTGTCTCTGTAGAAATCAGCTTGTTGCTCCAGCTTGATTCTCTCCTCGGACTCGGATGTTTCCTTGAAACCTGCAGAAACAGAAGCTTCACTTTCTGTTGTGTTGTTTGATTATGGACGTTTTTGTCTTTGATGTTTACCTGTTGCCGCCTCTCATCACTCTTCCTTCTCCTCCTCTCTGCCTCTCTCTCAGGTTCAGATCGCTCTGTCAGTCCATCATCGCCCATAAGCTCTTTGACTACATTGTCCTGGCCTTCATCTTCCTCAACTGCATCACGGTGGCTCTGGAGAGGCCGAGGATCCTGCAGGGCAGCCTCGTACGTTCCCGTGTTTCTCCAGATCACTGACTGAGAACCTTTTAAATGTCCTACTGAGAAACTTTTAAATGTGCTAAATACTTCAATACAAATGCAACAAATACAAAAACTGTGAATCTACTTTTCTCTTACAGGAACGACTGTTTCTCACCGTTTCCAACTACGTCTTCACCGCCATTTTTGTCACAGAGATGACTGTCAAGGTAACAAAGTTCTTCCCTCTTCCTCCTCACCCTCCTCTTCCTCCTCTTCCTCCTGTTTCCCTCCCCCGCTTTCTTCACTTTCTCTCATCACGCCCTCGCCTCTCTCCTCTCTTATGCATTACCGTTTTTCCTCTTTCCCCTCTCGTCCTGACCTCCTCGTACATATCTCATCACCTCCTCCTCCTCCTCCTCCTCCTCTTCCTCATTTTCTTCACTGATATCTGCTCTCTCTCCTTCTTGTCTCCACTCGTCTACTGGAACTCTTCCTCTCTTTTCTTATGACCTCCATCTCCTCTCGTTGCTCCATGTCCACTTCTTTCCGCTCCTCATTTGCCGTCTAGTTTACTTCTCTCTCCGTTTTATCTGTCCATGTTTAGTTCTTCCACTCTTCTACTCTTCGTCTCCATCCGTTAGTGTCTCCACCTCCTCCGACCTCCTTCCGTCTCTTCCTCTTTTTCTCAACAACTCTGGGGTTCAATCAGTTGCACATGTCCTATTAGCGATGGCCGGATAGATAATGAAGTTAATTAGAAGGCTAGCGCTCTTTAGCTACTCCCAGACCTCCCATCAATAAACACACACAAACACACAGAGACATACACACACACACAAACACACACACTCACATACTGCTTTTTAATCCACTAATCTGCCGACAAGAAGACAGGGCATCATCCATTATTAAAGGCCGTGCGTCCCCAGGCGTCCTCCTCATTGGGTAGAAGTCCTGTAGTGATTTATTTATGACAGAGGATAATGAAGACATGTGTATCTCAGTCATGTGTAGATCCTCTCAGCAATGTGGTGGTGCAGAGTTCACGTGTGCCCGTATATATGCATCTGGCCCCAGGTTGAACCTCCCTTGTTATTCATTCTCTTCTCTATCTTCATCTCCGGCTATTAGCATCTTAACTTGCGTCCCTTTTGCCTCAATCAGCTTTTCAATCGGTCACATTCTCATTGGCTTCTATCATCTGAGTAATTTCAGAGCGAGTCCTGTATCCGTCAACTCTCGTTCGCTCTGTTTGTACCGTAATTGTTCCGGCTCCGTTGTTATCGCTCTCTCCGCGGCGCGCTTCATCTGCTCACTCGAATGTGGTCCCTGCACTCCGCTGCCACTCACGCTCTTATCTCAGATCAGTCGATGGGCTGCAGCTCTGACTCTCAGAGCTACTCAGGAGTAAAGATTTTCCTTTATTTAGCAAGAGATTAAAGGGAAGGTAAGTGATGCTGTTGAAATTTGTACTCAAGACTGAAAACTAAATATATCCAGACCTTCACTATATCAGAACTCCTCCCCACGCCCACATGTATGCACGTGCATTGTCATTTCTGGGTGAACTATCCCTTTAATACCTAGTACTTGAACTGTGCACCTTCACATTCTCATTTACATGAACTTGGAGGGTTTTGTGAAATTCTCATTTGTCTTCATATACTTTACATCACATAAATTATTCATATCACTGCAGCCTCTGAAATGACCTCGACCACTAAGTCTTAATTGGAGATTTACTCGGTGAAGAGCAACGTAGGAAAACACACACATTTATATTCATATTATTCACGAGTCATATGGTGTTTGTTTGCATAGCCCAGTATCACATACTGGGACAAGTGTAGTGAGGGTATAGCGCCAGTTTCTCCAGGCACAGGCGGCTACGGAATACGATCGGAGGAGTCGCAGCAGACGGGAGTCGCAGATCGTGAGCGTCAACATCGTACGTCTCATTACTCACTGCTCAGGACGGATCGTGGAAATAACATGAGGAGGAGTTCACAGTGGATTCCATCGGAGTCATAGGATTTATCTACTAAGGGTTTAAAGCAAAAACGCATATTTAGCTAAAACCTGATTAGTATAAACAAGAAGATAAGTCATCAGGCAATAATCAATGATAAATATAATATCCCAAAGTTAAATTAAACGCACAATATGTTGACGTCTATGAGTAAAAACAAGAACAATAGACTTGGTCTGATGACATGAGGCGAGTCGTCACAACATAAATCATTTTTTAGCGATAGCAGCCTCACAAATTCACATGTGTGTCAAGAACAAATCTAGAAATAATTTCTCTCTATTTAATTGCACATTTGTTAATTGGTATCGATCATTTTCTTTTAATTATTTGCATTTTTTATTGAACGACAACTCGTTGCCGGAGCGTTAAGATGAAGATCTCCTGTAGATTTTCTCATAAATACCAATTCTTGTTGTACAAAACCATTACATCATTATTTTCCTCTCTCCCTCTCTTCCATCTTCCCCTCTTTTCCCCTCCTCCATCCCTCCCTCCCTCCCTCCCTCCCCCTTGTTGCTGCTGGTGCCTGCTGGTCAGTGGGATCTCTGTCTGAGAAACACTAATTAAACAACCGGAATAATTAAACAGAGTTTCCTGTCTGAGAAACGCTCCATCACACAGACGTCCTGTCCACACAAAGGTTTTCAAAGGTCAATTCTGGGAGCATTACGTAGACGTACCTATTTATATCCTGGACGATTTGTTCTGACCTGAACTACGGACTGAAAAATTTGCCTTTTCTGAACTTGGGCAAAAGTCCTTTGTCCCCATGTTGGACAAACTGTCCCCAGTTAACTGGTCTGTGGTGCCAGGTTTGTCCCAGAGGACAGAAACACACACACACACGCACAGTATTGATCAGAGTAAACAGTGTTACCTGCACACAGCGAGTCTGACCTTGAACATGCGATTCTAATTAGAAACAGGGAGCGGCGTGTCGAGCTGTGGTCCACTCCTTTTTGTCTCACACACAACGCACTCATACACACACACACACACACAAACACATTCACACACATATACAAGCCATGGACTCTAAATTAGGATGGACAACGCGTCTCCGCTCCCTCCCACCATCGGGAAATTGTCCCAAAATACAACTCTGCCATCTTGCACCTAACGATTCCAGAAAGTCCGTCTGTGACTCGAGAATCTTTCATCTTATCGGCCTCACGCTTGGCGATTTGGACAAGAGATGCTTCAATATTCAATATTACCTGAAATAAACAGGCGACCAGAACTCTCAACCTAAGTCAAGTTGACTGGTCAGAACTTTTCCATTAAAATCTATTATCTTTGGAGGCAGGCTTCTGATTTTGGAAGCAGACGACTGCCACGGTTTAAAAGATAGACTGAGAAAGTCTCTCCACTAAATTTCCACTGAAGTTCCTGAAGCTGTTTGGTTTTATTCTCGTTTCAGCGTATCTGTTTGCTGAAGGATATGTGACCTTGCAGTAAATCTCCAATGAATAACGTTTTTATAATATGCGCAAGTTGATTAATTAAAAGTGAAACCTGATGATGGATGATGCATCGTGATGGGACGTCAACTCTTGGATTTATTTTTGGAGCTAATGAAGGATGACCCTGGCCCAGAGTCAAGCTTTGATTTGATTATATTATCTACACATTTTTTTTAGAATTCGCAAATTCTGCTTTGAAAAATGTAATGTTATGATTTTTAAAATGATGTTTTTAATGTCAACTATTCACTAGAAATATATATTTTAAATTGAAAAGAAAGGAACTGAAGCATTACTCACATTTTAATTTCATCTACAGATTAAATCGATAATTTTTTAAGCATCAAACATCAGATTACAAAAACAACTCGACAGGAGCAATCATTGCCACATTTTCCGCTCAGTGAAATTTTCGATGGCGTTAGAGTTTAATTTAGATCTGAATTTAATGTGACACGCTCGCCCTGTCAGCCTAAAGGGCGGATGCTGGCTTTGATGGCAGCGCTGGCATCGACCCACTATAGATCTCCCATGCATCATGTTTTATCATGGTGATATTTGATCTGCGTAATGGAGGCTCTGCGGCACTCAGACGGTCCCACAGGGGCCTCGTGGAGCCGGGGGCCGTTAAAAACCAACACATATATTACTAGTCGAGCCCGTCAAAACACGACAAAGGACTTTATATGGTGGAATATGATGGAGACTCGCAGCTGCTTCGAATCAGGACGGAGGATTCTTACTCTGAAAGTGTTTGTCGACGTTTACCTGTCAAAACAATGTGGAGAGATTGTTTGGAACTCTGCTTTCCTCGCTCTCCCTCTTCATCCCTCTATCCTCGCCTTTCTCCCACTTTATTCACTCTATTTCATTCCCCCCTTTTCATTCCTTCTCTTCATATTGTGTTTGAGCTTTTCTTCTTCCCGCCGCCGCTGCCATCGCCGCTCACTTCGAGTTACAGCGGCGACAGTCGTGCTGTTTGTTCACAGGTGGAATACGTTGTCGAGGTTTCCAGCAGAGTTGATACGAGCATTTCTAACTTGGAATGGCGTCACAAGGGAAAAATTATTTTATTGCCAATATGAAATCGCAGCTCTCTTCAGTTGAGTAAAAGAAAAACTGGAAATACACTGAGTATAAAATAATCACAGCCTGATTCTTGGAAAGTCGCCTGTTTAACATTCGACAGCTGCAGTCGACGGTTTCCAGTGGAGACCGGAAAACTTCTCATTAAAATTTCAACATGTCAACATCCGTCAACTCGACTCGCTGCAGAAGATTCTGCACAGATGGTGGAAACGTTTTGAATCTGACGCGGCTGAAGGAAAGTGTGATGTTCTGTAAAAAGAAATGATGGCGGTGTTGTTTGGGGAAAACAAAGCACACGGATCAGCGACGTAGACGTGTTGATATCACAGGAGGGAGTGTTTTTGTGTTTTAAAGAAGACATATGATCAGTGTTGCTTTCCTCTAATGTGTTAGAGGATTATTTGAAAGTGTTACTTTACCAGGAGCTAAAACCAAGTGTTTGCGTCAGAGGCTGAAAAGAGGAGCTGCAGCGATGGACAGTTTGAGCAGAATCCTCCTTCAACACTTTACAAATCATTTTCAACACATATAGATTTAGAAAGTGACACCTCACACTTTTACTATCATCGTACCTCATATTGATATTTTCTTTATATTACCAACTGGTACCTCTGGGCCTCCATAATTCATAACTCTGTCATGCTCGATAATTATCTTGTGTGCAAAACGTAGGGAAAAGGACAAATCAATCACATTTTGGGACTTTAAGGCCTTTCGCTGTTATTGCCATGGAAATTGTCGAGCAGTTGTCAAATGATGTTGCAACGCAAACATCTGCTGAATAACGTTCCCCCCCCCCGAGCTCTTCTTCATCTTGAAATAAACCAGTACCGAGACTCACCTCTTTAATATGAGAAGACTCTGATTATAGATGATTTGGGGCCCGGTGCCGTGTCAGCAGATCAAAATACTGAATGGAATTTAGACACTGAAGCTTTTCCTTGGATTGTTGTGATTAAATCTAAAGTCAGCAAAAATCAAGAGCAGGTTTTACCCCACTAACAAACCCAGACCACTTGATTTTGCTGAGAATCCATCGCTACTGAATCCATGAGTCATGTTTTGAACGTAGACTCTTATAGCTTTTCACTTCCCCCTCCTCCCTTCACCTCCTTTATGTCTCTGCTTGTCTGTTCCTTCTCCTTTTAAACGTTCCCTTTCTAATATTGGGATAAAGGAGCTGTTGCTTGTCTTTCTTTTCCTCCCTCGGTACTTTCATCTCGTTGTGTAACAGGG
This sequence comes from Pseudopleuronectes americanus, assembly GCA_038501795.1. Taxonomy (NCBI): domain Eukaryota; kingdom Metazoa; phylum Chordata; class Actinopteri; order Pleuronectiformes; family Pleuronectidae; genus Pseudopleuronectes; species Pseudopleuronectes americanus. Next base: position 27,540 of record JBAMIH010000064.1, on the reverse strand, counting down.
TTTGGATTTAACTCCTCTCTACCTTCATCACACTCTTCTCCTCCTCCTCCTCCTCCCAGCTTGTCGGACTTTCATGTTTAAAATCTCCCCTCTTCCCCTGAAATACCTGTTGAAGAAATCTGAATATCACAGTCACCAGCGTCTCTTTCTCTCTCCCGTCCTCAGGTGGTGTCCATGGGTCTGTACCTGGGGGAGTCGGCCTATCTCAGGAGCAGCTGGAACATTCTGGACGGTTTCCTGGTCTTCGTCTCTCTGATTGACATCGTGGTGTCCATGGCGGGCGGCGCCAAGATCCTCGGCGTGCTGCGCGTCCTCAGGCTGCTCAGGACACTGCGTCCTCTCAGGTTGGCCCGACAAGCCCCTCCCTCTTAAGGCGTATAATAATGATCCCTAAAATAATAATTGTTTTTTAAATGTTCCAAATCTATCAGGTGTTTTCAAGTCGTATTGTTTGTCCTTCAGGGTGATCAGCCGGGCTCCAGGCCTGAAGCTTGTCGTCGAGACCCTCATCACGTCCCTCAAACCCATCGGCAACATCGTCCTCATCTGCTGCGCCTTCTTCATCATCTTCGGCATCCTCGGCGTTCAGGTAAACATCATCAAATATGGATCTGTGTGCTGTTCTCGGTTCTCTTTCTTATTAATCGTGGGATCTCACAAGCATTTAACAATTCATGACTGCTGCTTGCAAAAACTGTAATTGGGCCTGTTGCAGATCTAATGTGACCTTACACATATTTCAAAGGTTTTCTATCTCCATTGTTTACTAACGAAATAAGGAAATAAAATGGCACTCATATCCACCGAGGTTCAAATACATTTAAATTCACATGATGCAGATTTTAATTGAGTCTGTATCAAATTGTATACAATCATAAACACGTTTTTTCGTGAATTATTCTCCAACCGAAGGAAAATGTCTCACAATGTGAAATAAAATCCTGGATCTCCTTCACTACATTGTCATTAATGTCTCATTAAAACACAGATATATCCAATATTTTATATCTGTCACCTTATTTACAGGCCTGTTTACATAGAGCTGACTTGGTTTTTCATATTTTAAGTAGTTAGCGCAGCAGCACATATTCGTTAGCGTCTGTTCTCCCTCACATCCTCTCACGTTGTTATTCTCTCGGTGAGCGCTGTCATGTATTATTTCACTCACTCCTGTCTTTGATGTGGTCAACGTGATTGAGAATTAAAAAAAATGCATTTTCCCAGGTTTCACTCACACACTTGTTACTGACGCTAATTATGAAATTACTTCAAAAAGCAGTGAGAAGTGTCCTCCTCAGATTTCCTCTCTGAATGCTTCTGCCTCTCACTTCCCTCTCGCTGTGTGTTTTCCTTTCCAAGCTTTTCAAAGGGAAGTTCTTCTACTGTGTGGGCTTCGACGTCAAGAACATCACCAACAAGTCCGACTGTCTGGCTGCCAACTATCGATGGGTCCACCACAAATACAACTTCGACAACCTCGGACAGGTACAACAAAGACAAATGAGACGTCACTGACTCACAGATTCTTTAGAACGTGCTGAATCTGGAAAGTTTGCACAAACAACCGTGCCCAGGCTCATCAACACTGAGAATGATTTGCACACTGTATAGAATGTAGAAGAAAGTTTTCCCGTGCTGTGTTGTGCAAGAGAAACTAGAAACAGCACCAATTCAAACACTCAAAGATGTCAGACTCCTTAACCTGCTTGTGTTCATTAGGATTAAGAGGAACGGACAGAGGTGACAACATGACCTTTGTTATTCTAAGTTGCTGAGCAGCAGATAGTAAAGTACACTCAGTTTAAGTTAAGTGGTTTGTTTGGAACAATTAGACACAGAACCGAATCGCTAGATGATTAAAATTCCCTCTGAAATGAATGAATTGACAAACACGAAAGTAACCGACTAATATTATAGACGAATGCTGAAATGTTGAAACATTTTCAGTGTATGTGAGAATAAATTATATGGGTTTTATACATTTTTCATTTACACGCCCAATGTTTTTCCATCTAAATTGGTGAAAGGTCAAAATAACGTCTTAATGTTCAATATTGAGAAAAAAGGATAAACCAAAATTTGATGAGCTCCTCCCTGACCGCTGTCCCTTCCTTCCACCGAGTTTTGTGGAAACCAGTTCTGTAGTTATTGTGTAATCCTGCTTAAAAACAATCCAACCTCGTGGCAGACCTATAAATCTGAAACTCATCCAGCTTGGGTCTAAAAACAGTCTCATATGTGTCTGTGTGTCTGTGTGTCTGTCTCCCTCCCTTCTCCAGGCTCTCATGTCCCTGTTTGTCCTGGCCTCTAAAGACGGCTGGGTTAACATCATGTACCATGGCCTGGACGCGGTGGGAATAGACCAGCAGGTAACAGCCGACTCACACTGTTGACACACACACACACACACACACACACAACACAGCACCACGCTGACACACAGAAAAACTGTAGATCAATCCGTTTCCTGCCACTCACCCGGTGCAGACGCCGACAGGCCTGTTCCTCCGACTGCATTGTCCAGCTGCTTCTGAGCAATCCCACGCATCCTCAGGCCAGACGGGAAATGAGATCCCTGGATCTGCTCGGCCCCATCACGTCCTCCCAGTGGGCTGAGTTCCTCCTGGAGGCATCCTGAGTCCAACAGAACCAAAAGAGCATCAGAACCCCCTTCAAAATCGGCATCTCTCCTCAAAACTCAACAGAGAGGCGATGTAGTAGTCACTGAACTGTAGTGGGCGGCTTAAAGTTCTGATTTCAGCTGAAGTTTTGGATCATGAATCCAAACTTTAGAGCTTTTCCTTCAGGCTCAGTATTCTGCTCAACTCAAATTGCTGCTGTCATATTTTATTCCTTCTTCCTGTGCAATATTGATCAAGCAGTACAAGTTTGAAAATATAATATTCCACCATCAGTCCGTCAAAACTCACTCAGAATCACAAGAGAAGTTCTCTGGGTTCAGGTCAGGAACAATGCACCTTGAATACCTGAGTGGAAAACTTGACCAGACTTGGATCCTTGTGTCTCAGCCTCAGTCCAAACTGCCTCTGGGTGCTCTACAGACTGTGGATGAAGATCCACGATACACACGCACACACACTGGACTAAACATCAGTTTAGAAAAAAGAATTAAATGACAGAAACCATCTTCTGAAACATTTATTATCATGACCTCTGAGTTTAAAATTTGGTCCATGTCCCGTACACTAACATGGAGGATACAGGAGTTAACGATCCAAATCACTGACTGCAGTTCATAGGTTTAGTGTGATGCATGTTGAAGTGTTTATTACTTCTGGTAAGTTTGATTCCGCGAAAACAAGATGAAATGTCATGATTGACAACCGAGACTGACTCGTGATTGGCCGAGGGCTTGTATCACTGGTACATTGCTGCCGTGGCTCCGCCCCCTAAGCGCTGTTCGTCTATATCTACAGTCATGTGTGCGTTAGAGCCACCAATTAGTTTCCTACATTGTAAAATAAACATTATTCCCAATCTAATCCTAATGGGAGCTCTACAATACTAGTGCTCAATGAGCCGTGGTTCAGAGCAGATGAGAATTCCAGGAAACGTGTGACGTCAAAGTCCGATGACACGATGCAGCTGAGTGAACAGATTCCCTTCAGGATCGGTTTTATTTGAAAATCTATTAAAGAATCTATTAAGGGGAGGGCATTATTCGGGATGATTCAGTTCCCCCCCCCTCGGGGAGAAACCTCGCTGCGGTCCAACTTGGATCTGATTGACTAATCCAACTCGTCGCTTTCAACGCTCCACACACTTCCAAATTGAAAATCTCACTCTCATCTCCGGTTTTATTGCATCGGAGCTTGATTTTTTGCCTGGTAATGACTCCCTCCAATATCCACCCACTCTCCCAGTCCTCCCCGTCTCTCCCTCACAGTCTCAAGCTCCTTCCTGTTCCTCTGTTTCCCTGCCCCCCCCATGTGTAGATTTGACATGTAGTTTATCATTATTTCAATCCAGAGACTGATTTCCACAAAGCATCTTTCAGATTTTCCCGATACATTAAATAAAGATCTTTCATTTTGTACTTTAACAGCGTATTGTCATAAATCCTCTGTTTCTTCTCCTCCTTCCTCTCACCCCTCTTCTTCTGACGTCCAGCCGCTGACCAACAGCAATCCCTGGATGCTGCTCTACTTCATCTCCTTCCTCCTGATCGTCAGCTTCTTCGTCCTCAACATGTTTGTGGGCGTGGTGGTGGAGAACTTCCACAAGTGCCGGCAGAACCAGGAGGTGGAGGAGGCCAAGCGCCGCGAGGAGAAACGCCAGCGCCGCATGGAGAAGAAGAGGAGAAGTAAGAGAGGGGGTGGGGAAAGTAAAGATCGGTAGATGCAAATGAATTACAAACAGAAAAGAGGAAGATTAGGAAGAAAGATTGGGGGTGTGAGAAGAGAGGAAATGTAAAGTTGGGAGCTAAAGAGCAGGTGAGAAGGAGGACAGATGGAAGGAGTGAAGGGACGTGAGGATAGATGGAAGAGGGGAGGACAAATGGGACACCTGAACCTCGAGGGACTAGATGATGAAGGATAGGAGTCCTTCTGGAAACAGAGCGGAGGACCTGAGGGAACTAATGAATCAAGAAAGAAAGTGGAGGAGCGAACAGAAAGTGTGCTGTATAGAAATACTATTAATGAACCTTGAGAAATAATATCTTCTCTTAGTTAGTATTTGAAGTTACACATCTTTGACTCTCTCTTCATTCTTTGCTCTGCCCCTTGTTTTTCTCCCCTTTGGGCATAAATACATCAGTAAAGAAATTATGCCTTAATTTGTCTACATTATTCCCCCTGTCGTTTTGTTTACTCACTCACTTCCTCTTACTTTCTTCTCCACCCCCTCTTCCATCACTACCTCCTCCCTTCTTATTGATCCGAATCCCCCACTGAACCTTCTTCTCTTCTTCCCTCCTTTCTTTCCTTTCAGAGGCCCAGAAGCTGCCGTACTACGCCTCTTACGGCCGCACCCGCCTGGCGATCCACACCCTGTGCACCAGCCACTACCTGGATCTGGTCATCACCTTCATCATCTGCATCAACGTCATCACCATGTCCCTGGAGCACTACAGCCAGCCGCAGGTGAGCGCCCCCTCTGGTTGCAGCTGGAGGCATCGTGGGCGTCAGAGTGAGACAGGGCAGACTCTGTTCGAGGGCGTCTGAGTAGGTGGTTGATGCACCATCTGGATTTTTTCTTTTTTTAAAGTGGGCACCCCCCCGAGGGCCGGCTGCCAACCTGCTGCTCTGAATCAGCAGCAAAAAAACAGCCGACGAGCAAAACACTGATCCACACGCTGGAAGACGAACCCGCCGCGGACCAGGGTGTTGGTTATGTAAAATGTTTCTCCAGGCAGAAATAGAACCGGAGTTAAATCCTGACTCTCGTGTGATCTCTGGTTCTTTTCACACTTCTCATAGTAACAGTAAATTCTGTGTTGTGTGTTTTTACAGTCCTGAGCAGGAACACGTCCACAGTGTGTAGTAACAGCAGGCGTAACAAATATCCTCTGTTCCTATAATTCTTTAACAAATCCAGTTACTTTAGATAAAGAAGTTTTTCTGCTTGTTCATCAGTTCCTTCCTGGTGAGACTGGCGATAATAGAGACAGAGGAAATGAGCTGTCTGTTAACTGAGTGTCACAGCTGCTGTCTCTGCTTCTCTTTCTTCTGTCCCTCTCTGACCCTGGTTCCTGCCTCAGTCTCTGGAGACTACGCTGAAGTACTGCAACTACTTCTTCACCTCCACCTTCGTGATCGAGGCCACGCTGAAGCTGGTGGCCTTCGGCTTCCGACGCTTCTTTAAGGACAGGTAGGAAGGAGACGCTCCGAGCCGACGTGTGCTCACAAAGAAGCTGCTGCTGTTACAAATCCAATGAACTCTTCATATTTTTAGAGTTTTCCTGCTGAGTATCGGAGATAAACTCTGGTTTTTAATAACTTCAGAGTCTTTTTAACGGATCCACACTTCAGCTTCACTCTTCAACTTGCTGGAGCTGAATCTGACAGTTGAGGCTGTGAGTCTCAGTCACTTCTTCTCACAGGAGGAGGAGTTCTCCACATTCACACTCACTCAACCGTCGGAACACTTTCAATCAAGCTGCTGCTTTAAGGTCAAACAGTTTGCATTGTGCTGCTTTGACTCTTCATGAGGCAACTTCAGAGTGGAAGCTGCACATAACAGTGATGTCTGGCTTTAAACTTCAATACCCACACGTACTTCAATATAAATCATGGCCCTGGGATGTGAATGTGTATATTGAAAGATTATTCCAAGCACAGAACTTGTTGTGTAACAGCTTTCACCTGTCGTACACTTCAGAATCTACAGAAATCCTTTTTACATCATCAACTCATATTTCCTCCTTTAGGTTGATTAATAATAAAACACAGTTAGCTTCCCACTGCTGTCCACTGGTTGTAGAAATAACCAGTGTTCCTGTTGCGTTGGATAAATAAAAGACTCACATCTGAGGCTGCGCAGGTGGATTTTAATATCTTCACCTGACAATCCAGCAGTGTGATCTTTTCTCAGCCCTGTGCTCAGGCCGGGGGAGCAGCTGTGACGGTGCTGGTGAATATCATTTGAGATTCCTCACTATGCAGATTGTATTATTGCAGCCTGCGATTTATTTTTAAGGGATTGCTGGTCTGCTGGAGGAAATTGCTGTTGGTTATTTGTCCCCTTCCCAATCTTCCGATGCTATTTCCACGTCCTTTGCCTTCCTCCCTGTTTCTCTCTCTCCCTCTCTCTCTTATTCTCCTCATATGAACAGAATAATGAACGGCCATATTATAGCTTCTGTCCTTCATTTTAATTCAGGTCTTTATCTCTCCATCCCTTTGTCTTTTCCATCCCATCCTGACCTTGTTTGTTTTTGGAAACCCCTCGGCTTTGTAATGGCGACCTCGTGTTGTGTGCATGTGTGTGTTTGCACACTGTCAACTGAGATATTTTCGGGGACGAGATACATTAACTGTGGAGGAACGAAGCCAAGGCAGCAATTCTTTAGTAAATAGAGTTTAAAAATGAAAGAATCTGAGGGAATATGTTTCCAGAAAGCTTGGAAGACTCAGTTAAGAGGTCAAATCACACTAAGTTATGTTTGACTCAAGGTTGTTTTCACTTCAAGTGAAATCAGAGTTGGTCTATTTCAAAAGGTTTTATCTGGAATCTGCTCAGCATAGAATTCAAACACCAGGAAGGGCATGCTCCTGACAGAAAAGAGAGGGTGCAAATGAAATTCTAAAGTTTTGATCTACCAGATGAGTTAGCGGACACCTTGTATATGGAGGCTTGAGTCATCGAGCAACAACAAACGAAACCCTTTTGACATCACTTTGAGTCGGAGTGTGTGCAGCAGTGATCGTGGAGTGAAAGGTCTCAGACACACAAGCTCAGTCTCAACTGTTGACAGACGTTTCAACCTGTTTTCATATCCTGAAATAGCTGAATAAACCCAAACACTTTAACAGACATCTGGGGCGGCTGTGGCTGAGGGGTAGAGTGGTCGTCCTCCAACCTGAAGGTCGGTGGTTCGATTCCCAGTCTGAACCATCTGCATGCCGAAGTGTCCTTGGGCAAGATGCTGAACCCCGAATGGCCCCCCCTTAGAATAACAAAGTGCTGGGATAGATGCACTGTATGAATGTGTGTGTGAATGGGTGAATGTGAAACTGTAATGTAAAGCGCTTTGAGTGGTCATCAAGACTAGAAAAGCGCTATATAAATGCAAATCCAAATCCAAATCCATCTGTGAGATAAGATTTACCTAAAATGACAGAATCCATTATTTGGGAAAATGTATTTCACGTGTACTGTGACTTTTTAGTTTGGTCCTTGTCTCATCTGCTAACATGGAGGAGATAGGCTTTTAACCTATACTGCAGGCAGATTCGGCCTCACTTTTGTAAAGCTCACATCTTCATTTGCCGTCTACACAAACACAAAATATGTGTTGCACTCATTTACTCAGCGTTTCAAAGATACATCGGGTTCTATTATAACTTCAGCTGTCTCATCACGTAGAAACCATCACACAGAGGAACTAAGAACTTAAACAAACAAAAAACAAAACAAAGAAAAATGTGTCTGTTTCAGTCGTGACACCATCGTCAGCTTCGTATCATTACACTTTGGATTTATTACAAACCATTATCATATTATCGCAATTACATTCACGTAGATATTTTTGTTTAGACATTTAAATAGCATTTTTTAAATGGGAGATATTCGTAGTGGTGAAAAACAGTGTTTTGTATTCGGGTTTGGATCAGATGACTTCATTTGTCGTGTCGTGCCCGATGCCAGTTTCTAACACAAATGGCAACAGACGAGTGAACAAACAAGAAGTGATGCATCCGGAGCTGCAACATTTGCATAGTATCGGAAATGTTCTAATTGTATTAGCATAGATATTCATGACAGGCCTTCAGGTAGTGCTGGGCTGTGACGTGTCTCCTTCTGCCAAGTCAGTCGTGGGACAATCATGCAGATTATGCATAAAATTGATGTAGGACATGAATATTAATCTGAAAATTAACATAACACTGACACTGATGTATGTTCTGAGCCACACATATACACACACACACACACACACACACACACACACACATACACACCAAGAGAAGACTTCAAACTCACTCTGCTGATTCTGCTGTTTGATGCTTTCACCTGCAGCAGATTCTACAGATTATAGTAGATTAAACTCTGTGTGTGTGTCTCTCTCTCTCTGTGTGTATGTGTGTGTCTATGGGTTTGTGTGTGTGTGTATGTTTGTTTGTGGGTGTGTGTGTGTAGATGGAACCAGTTGGACCTGGCCATTGTGCTGCTCTCAGTGATGGGCATCACCTTGGAGGAGATTGAGATCAATGCCTCCCTCCCAATCAACCCCACCATCATCAGGATCATGAGGGTGCTCAGGATAGCACGAGGTACGCACGCATGCACGCACACACACTCACACACACAAACACACACAATTCCAGTATGTGTGTGTGTCATTTACCGTCCTACTGTTGTCCAGCTCGGCCTGAACAACACTCAATCTGATTCCACCTCTCTCTTTCACTCACCTCTTTAATTCCACTCTCATACAGCTCCTGTGTTCTTATTATTCAGAGGAAATTATTATAACTCTCTGTCCTCGCTGCACCAGCTCCTCTTAACTTCCCACCGAGGAGGATAAAGACTAATTAGATCGCTCTAACTTAGTCCTCGTTCTCCCTCCGTTGACCTCTGCCCTCTGCAGCTCTGCCCAGGGACTTCTGAGTGGACCCACGGGTAACGTGCCAATTAAACAGCAGCCGCTGGTAAATAACTTTCGACTGGTGGTGACTTTTCCTCTTTTCTTTTTCTCTCCTTTCATAACATTTTTTACCCCTCTCTCCGAATGTTAAGTAACTGGTGCGAGTCCGGGGAAGAATATTAATGTTGAGAATGTTTTAAAATCATCCACCTCTTCCTTGTGGCGGAATTTTAATATTACTCTGAACAGAAGGAGAGAAGCAGCTCCACTGGTCGAGCAGTTTGAAGATAATAAGTCTAACAGATCCATTTATAGTCATCTGGCACTTTTCTGCTGTTTTCCATAAAACTGCTGCAGTGATTTCACCTGCTACTGTAAATGATAATGAATATGAAATATATGTAAAGAATCCAAGGTACAAAAAACGTATTTATCCAGAGGAAAGGGACATCCAGTAGCTAATGGCTGTAGTATATACTTGGTTAAAGGTAACTTGACATCAGATGGTGGTACTTTATTTGATCAGGCACACGTACGTGAACTTAGCAGCGGTGAACCTTCACTTCCTGTTCACTCAGAGACGACAACATTAGTTTCCTGTGATGAGGCAACTTGCAGGAGTTCCACTTTGGTGACCTCGATATTCACTGTGACATCCACAGACCGGTTGCTCTGCTCCAAGTGAAGCAGGATATTTGAAGAGATGAAAAAACATAAACATTATCCACTTGGATAAGAGAAAATGTATTTCTCTGCCCTATAACCGAGGGTCTTCCTACTTTGCCAAATACATGTTTAAACACATTTAATATTGTGTATGGGACCTCAGGGGCGTTGCAACAGGGTGGTCACAGCAGGAGACGGTTCCAGGTCATTCAGGTATCAACCAGTGACTGGATCCCTCAGGGTGGAAGTGAATCTGAGGTCTGCAGGGAGTGTGAAGCTTCTTACAGCAGCTGCAGGATAATGATGTAGCAGGGAAGCTCTGACCATGAGGCTCCACCACCACATCCACACCCTCCACCTCCCAGGAGCTCTTATTATGTGAACGACCGTTTTCGTTCCCCGTCCGACTGCAGCCGGGTGTTTCCTCTCCCCTCTCTGCTCCCCCCCCCCATCGTCAGCCAGGCTCAACCAGAAATTGGGCCGGTGGGAATTGCGGAGTGTCTCTAAGGGAGAGTCGAGGAAACCTATTTCATCTGCCGTCCATTTGCTATCTCTCTCCTCCTCTCTCTCTCTCTACCTCTTGATTGTCCCTCTCTGTCTCTGTGCCGGGATTTGCTATTTGATTCTATCTCTCTCCCTCTGCAGGCTATTTTATTTTATTGGTCACGTAAAACCCACAAGTGCACAGACACACACTGACCATGATCTCTCTCTCTCTCTCTCTCTCATCTCTCTCTCTCTCTCTCTCTCTCTCTCTCTCTCTCATCTCTCTCTCTCTCTCTCTCTCTCTCTCTCTCTCTCTCTCTCTCCCTCTCTCTCTCTCTCCAGTGTTGAAGTTGTTGAAAATGGCAACAGGGATGAGAGCTCTGCTTGACACGGTGGTCCAGGCTCTTCCTCAGGTATGTGTCATCACACACACACAGACACATACACACACACACACACAGACACACACAGACACACACACACAGACACACACAGACACACACAGGTATCCGCCCTGTTCTTATCACAAGCCCACACAGGACTTAATTAACATTTGTGGAATGATAAACGACCGGCGTGGATAGAAGCTCCTGGAGAATTGTGACATTCAGGAATTCGGGTTATGACTGAAGTTGTTTTTCCCTCGATGTCACGACTCTTCGTCTCATCTCGTTCGTTCAAGGAAAATAAAAAAAATTAAAGTTTCATTCCCAAATCCCGAATGAGACAAGAGGAGCTAGGAAGTGCTGCTCCCTTGGTTCAGAAAGAAATTCTTTAACCTTTAATCAGGTTCATATATACAGTATATATGTATATATATATATATATGCACTCAGCCGAAATGTTCCTCTTTCCTCTCAGAGGATTTATTTTGCTGCAGATAGAAAAAATAACAAATTGAAGTTCTGCCTCTTTTTAAACATTATGAACCTCAAAATCTTTTCTGTCTGTGTTTTTCTGCGAGAAAAAGAGAAGTGCACTAATGGATGTTCCCTCTTCAAAATAAGTCTTTATTCAGGATATTTCTAATGGAGTGATTCTGTGTGCGCCAGGATTTTTGTATTTTTACCGAAGCTGTGACTTGGTCCTCTGAGAGAAGTTTGTCTCCCCTGATGTACGAGTAGAAAAACATGTGCACACAGACACGTTAACACAGATACACACTGAGGTCAAATTACTTTTCTCCACCTTAACCAGTACTCCGTGCTGTCCTTTGCTCTCTGAGACACATTTCAATGGTTTGGATGTGTTTGATTTTTGCGGTAGAAGTAGCACACGACAAAAACGCACAACATGTAAACACAAGACATCACAGGTCAATGTTCTTTCCTTATTCATAGCTTCGCTTTGTGGCTCCTTCATGCTGCTTTTACATATGATATGAAGAGATGCATCATGTGACTTATTGAACCAGATTTGCTGCACAACTGCGACAGAACATTTTCATCTTCTAAATACACAAAATAACAGCAGCGCAGGTGTTTTCGCTCCGGAAAGCAAATGTGTAAATATCAAAGTCCTCTCTGACAGAATTCCCCTCCGAGCTCCAGGCTGCAGCAAGCTGCTCCTGCTCCACAGCTTCCTCTCAGTCTCCGCTCGAGGGATCGAACCAACCATCGGCTGGGCTCATGTTTCACAATGCAACCTGCCTCAGGGCAAGTCGCAGCTTATTATATCCACCAGGAAACATCAACGGGAAGGCGAGCCGTCCTCCGGCTCTGCCTCACCTCTCCCAATCATTTCTCTTTTCACCGTCTCCTCCAATAAAACCTTTTACGTCTCAGTCCTTCCTAATCCACTCTCTCTCCGTTTATCTGCCTTTCTAATGGAGAATTTTACAGACTCGTATTCTAAAGCAGCCCATCGCGTTCCCTGTGAGGTGACTGAGCTGATGGTGTTCAGCTCAGCGCCTGCTATCGCTCCCCAGGGGTTCCTCTCCTCATCTGCATTGCATATCTCTATCTGCTCCGGCACGAATGGATTCACGGCTGTTATGGATCCAGCAAGTGAAATTTCCCCCCAAACTCTGTAATAGAGTGATTATCCCTGATTTGAGGCAGGGAGGGTTTTTGTTGTGAGTTTTTTAAACCTCCAGTTTTTTAGTGTTTCCAATTATTTTTCATCTGATAAAACGTTTCAGCATGTGCCTGCTCAGTTTGATGACCTGGAGGCTCTGAAGAAAAACATTACAATCTCTCAAGCGCTGGAATATCCGGTGCAGAAACAACCTTAAAGGAGTACAAGAAGGAAAATCATCTTGATCGCCCCCTGGTGGCTGGCTGCAGTGCATGTCGTGAACCCCCGCGTCCTCCATGTTTTCAGACGGGACATCAAACAAAACAATAAATTCAAAGTTCACGTTAAAAACACTTTTCTCAAACATTCTTGGCTCCGGATGACTGGCACCTGGATCTGGGATATTTTAGATTTGACACGGAGACGGACACTCACAGTCCAAGTGGCTCTATGACGACCATGTGGTGTTAAGAAGGGTTTTTCTTATCGGCATGAATATTTACGATAATCTTCTAAACTCAGTATAGTAACTATAACAACCACATGAGCAACATGTGTTCTTATGACGTGAGTTTCTTCTTGTGCCAGGTGGGGAATCTGGGTCTGCTCTTCATGCTGCTGTTCTTCATCTACGCTGCTCTGGGAGTGGAGCTGTTCGGAGAACTGGGTGAGATCCAACGTTCCAATTAGTCAAATCAAAACTTTTAAATAATTACATTACTTGTAAGTGGCTCATTTTCTTTCACCTGCTCAGTTGAATTGGTCAGATACAGATATGAATGCTCATCAAAGATACAATTTGTTTGAATCAAGTTCACTGCAACTGTCTTTATTCTATTTGAGACGGAATGAAAAGTTAATCACAATGAGTTAATCCTCCTCTCTCTGAGTGGCCCTGCTCTCAGGTAAATAAACCCATGGAGGCTAAAAATAGAATAATCCATTCCTGTTGCTGTGTGTGTGTGGGAATGAAGGAAGGTCGAACTCAGGTGACGTGAAATTATAATCAGTCAACCAGAGAATCAGTGTGTAATGAAAATGATAAAAAGTCCATTATTCTTATTCAAGGTTACAAGAGGACTTAATTTTAAATTTGTTTTTTTAATTCAACATTTCTCACCTTAATAAAAGAAGCTTTTTGACACTTGGACACTTTTCCAAATGCTCCTCGTTCTACTAATAGAATCTGAAATCCTCCAATGATAAACATATACTTGGTTGATTGTTGTTTTTCAAACTTATGACCTGTGTTTGGGTCATTGAAGCTCTCAGATCAGCTGCAGACCTTTAGTCCTCTGTGAGCTTTGTTCTACCTCAGAAGAATTAGAGGCATTAAATGGAGAAATTAACCGACACTGCAGGTTACACTTGTTGTGTGACGGCAGAATCACATTTCACCAGCAGCGTTCGCCTCTTTATTTCTTCACAGCAGACGTTTTTCACTTCACTCTGCGTTTCAACACATTTCTCACACATGCAGCTTCTTAACGAGAGCATGTGGAGAGAATCAAATCACGAGTTGATAACGTTCCAGAGACGAAGGAATGGAGTAACGGGCGTAATCGTGACTGAACAGAGACATGTTGCTCTGGCCGCTCTCACGTTGATGCTCTTTAAAATCAATCATGGTATGTAACTCAGTTTCAGTTACTTTTAGGATTTGTATGAGGATGCTGCGATGCTTAAATTCAGCATATTCTGATCAAATGTGCCTGTTTCAGTCAGAAAAGGACTTTTTATGCGTCAGCGCCAACCGGAGACGTTACGTTCTTTTGTTGTTTTTACAGACAAACATGATGTTTGATCTCTTGAACATGATATCTGGTTCTCGATGATGGATTTAGACACTTGATTTAGACTCTGAACCTGTTTCCTCTCCCGTCTCGTCTCCCTCCCTCAGTGTGTAACGCCGACTACCCCTGCGAGGGAATGAGCCGCCACGCCACCTTTGAAAACTTCGGCATGGCCTTCCTCACCCTCTTCCAAGTTTCCACCGGGGACAACTGGAATGGCATCATGAAGGTACCAGGTTTCATGTATTCATGCCACACTCTTCCCTCCTGACATTTTCACATTTTATCATCGGGACTGGGCCGTGTAGTCGGCTACACTGATTGGCTGTCACATCCCTCTCTGCCACCTCATCCCCCGCATGTTGAGACGGCACAAATTGTCTTACACGAGGGGTCAAGCAGAACGGGGCAGACTAAAAGCAGCTCCCGCCATATTTACAATTATCTCCTTCTTTTCCTGAGCCGCCCCAATTATATTTTACAGCGACCTCCTGACAGACAGACGCTGGGACGTGATTGTAATTGAAGGTCCTGGGTTCACATCCCATCACCAGATGGTGTTTAGACGAGGGGAATGAGAAAGTGTTGAAACGTTAATGTGCACTCGACTGAAACCTTTCAAGGGTGATTGAAGATTAACTTTTCTTTCCCGAAATATGTTTTTATATTCGATCCTCATCCCCGCTCTCGTCCAGCACCTCAATCAACTCAATCCCACCCGAGTTACTGAGCTCTGAAACCTTTATCACCGCTCGGATGTGACGTGTGAGACTGATAATCTAGATTTGTTTATATTTATATAGCCAATTCAATCTCAGACATTTTGAAAAAAGTCAGTTGAGCCAAATTATACTGTTTTAAATCAATTATCTGCCATAATTATAAAAGACTATAATTTAAAATGTATTCAAGAGTAATACCAAATATCTCAGTTTCTTAAATGTGAGGATTTTCTAGTTTTGTTAGTTTGAATTCGATCATTTAAACAAGAGAAGATTATGAAGCACTTTGTTATATTATTTTAGAATTATCTTTTCTTTTGATACAACCTCTCTGATTTGTCTCTCGTCCACCTTTTCATAATATATCCTCTTCCCCTCCATCTCCCCACTCGCTCACTACCCTTCCATGTTGTCCACCTGCTCTTCCTCTGCTTTTGTCTTCCTCTCTGACCCTGTCTTCCTTCTTCTCGTCTTCTCCCCACCCACCAGGACACGCTGAGGGAATGCCCTCCAGGCCGTCCAAGCAGCGACTACGGCTGCCACGCCGGCCTGCAGTTCATCTCTCCCATGTACTTTGTGTCCTTTGTGCTCACGGCCCAGTTCGTCCTGATCAACGTGGTGGTGGCCGTGCTCATGAAGCACCTGGACGACTCCAACAAGGAGGCGCAGGAGGACGCCGAGATGGACGCCGAGATCGAGCTGGAGCTGGCTCAGGGAGGCCTCTGCTGCATGATGGGAGGCCTCGGGGCCATCGCCGGGGCCACGGGCGGCGCCGCCAGCGGGGCGAGCGGAGGCGGAGGAGGAGGAGTGTCCGGTGCGATCATGGCGGGGACGGTTGCGGGGCCGAGCGGTTTAGTGATGGCACCGCTACGAGATGGAGGAGGAGGAGGAGGAGGAGGAGGAGGAGGATGTGCAGCTCACGAGGGACACACACACCATCGAGGTCGGCTCTACTCTCCGGCTCAGGTGAGAGGACGTCTACGTTTCTAATGAGAATCATTCCTCCTGATACAGCCACACTTCTACTCATGCAGATAAGAGATGAGAATATTGTGCTCTAGGGTTTATTTCTATTTCCTACAAGTGACTTCCTGCTTTTCTTGCACATTTACTCAAAAACCTCTCAAACCCAGATCGATATTTAATGTTGCCTTAACAGATGTTGACAACTAAAAGGTATTTATAATCAAATATATACTTTTCTTGTCTAGAAAATGGTTGACATGTTAATTTTATTGTAAAGTGACTCAGGATCTTTAATAAAACCCAACAGCTTATAAAAATCTGAGTAAAAATTCAAAGAAATTCCATTAAAAGCTTATTTGGGTTTAGTTTTATTCTGCGTTCATGCCAGAGTCATTTTGATCTTGGTTTCGTCCGTCCATCTCATTCTTATTAACACGACATCAGGGGAATTTCATTGTGTCTGGAACAAACATTAATTTGGACTCAAGTATGACCTGAGGAGAATTTGGAGGTCAAAGATCAAGATCCCAGTGACCCCACCGAACCCCTTTTTACCTCATGAACTGGTTTTAATTTGAATGCCTTGAGAGAATTCTTAAATATATGGCACAAACGTTCTGTTCACCTGAACGCACAGATTATTTAGCTTTCAGTTGTCATGGGGTTAAATTTCACAGTGACCTCATATGAGTCTGGAAAAACAAATGTTTCGACTGACTCCAGGTCAGTGGAGGCAAACAACCATCGAGTGGTGATTCTAGTTTGGAAGGAGACACGTCTCTGCCAAGTTACATAATTTCCTGTTTTCATCAGAGAGATGGAAGTTCACCCTGGAGTTGGACGCTATATTCAGACAATAGATTCAGAACACAGACCTTCCAGAACTTGAATGAGTTTGTTTCGTTCAGCTGTGCTCTGTTTAATTGTGTGTGTGTGTGTGGGTGTGTGTCTGTGTGTTTGTGTCGAGACTTGGCTCAATAATCAACCCCCCCTCACCTTCCAGAGCGCCACAGAGGGGATGTAATTCGGGGGGGGAAACACTCCCTGATTGCTGAGCCTCTGTAATCACACTCACACCAAATTATAGGACCTGCAGATGAGAGCAGGTATTTTTAGACGAGCGCTGGCTGAGGCAGAAAGAAAAGGAAACCAGGTAAATAAAGAAAGATGGAAACAGAGGAGAGGTGAGACAGATACATGGTAAATGGTTGTTTTTTTGTATATACAGTATGTGTGTGTATTTTTATTCATATAGTGGTTTTCTGGTGTTGTTAACCTCTCAGCCCTTTACAGTACATTTTATTCACTGCCTCTCTGGGCTGCACTTTTTGTCTGAGGGGCAAATTGGGGTTCAGTATCTTGCCCAAGGACACTTCAGCACACACTTTGGCTTTAAACAAAGAAACTGTCAGGACTGCGGCTCTCATGGTTTTGTTTATATCAGATTATTTATTCACTGAGTTTGAAGTCAAAACAATTAAGCACCATTATTCAGAAAGATGCTTCCTGCAGCTGCAAGAATCCAGAGAAGAATTGAGTTTGTAACAATAAGTTAAACCCGTCATTTTGTCGACTGTCAATGTGAAAATATTGATTAAAGCAGCTTTAAACTAAGTTGTTGAGGGTTTTGCACTGAAACCTGATTTCTTTCCAGTCCTTGCTTTTATAGAAGCTTTAAAAATGTTCCCTTCAAGATTGTCACGTTCAGAACTTGCTCCACCGCCTGTCAGGGGCAAGAGGTTAATGGTTAGGATTTAAAAAATACCACTTACTGGTCCAGACTTTATTAGTTTGCCATTCAGCTTTGTGTGATCGTTCCTAACCTGCAAATTATAAATAAAATCAACACGACAATCTCGAGCCGCGTGTGACGTCTGGGATCCGTCCAGCAACAGAACCCAGTTTATTTGAGACTGTTCAACGTGAAAGCTAATGAACCTTAGTCATCTTTTGTACTTTGGCTCATAGCAGAGGAAATTAACTCTGTCATCCATCAGAGAGTGACACTGAATCAATGGGTGAGAGAAGAGGAAGCCCAGTGAGAGTGTGAGTGGGTGGAGGAGTCTGTCACTGTCTCATTGTCCTCGGAGCTTATTGTCTCTCAGATATTTTTAACCAGCAGTAAACCACAGATCACGTTTCTCTCTCTGTTTCCACTTTACTTTAAATCTCTGCTCCGATTGGCCAGTAAGGGACTTTGTCCGTCAGGATTTGATCCACAGTCGGACTCAGATGCTCAGATTACACAAAACATGAAGATTAACGGACAAAACAAGAATGTGCTTTATAAAATTGTGAGAGTCAGTGACAATTCCGCGTACTACATCCACTGATATCAGTCCCCTAAATATCCACAAATCATTATTCCACAACCTCAACATCTCGCAATGTTAAGAGTTTTTCTTAGCCCTTGACCCATCGTAAATTTTCTGGTAGATTTTCTGCTTAAAGTCAAGTGGACAAACAAACCCTGACGTGACAAGGGGGTCCGGGGTCCAGGGTCGTCAGTCTTAGAGCAGGGAAGGTGTGGCGAGGAGAGATTGGTGAACGTGGAGGATAACTGACGGTTGAAATCATGCAAACCGACACATATACTTTCCAAAGAACCGGCCATGTCAAGTGAAGGGTAAACACCAGTGAGTGAAGACGACATTCTGGCAGAGAAGTGGTGATCAAACGGGGCAAAGCTGCTAAACAAACACACAAACAAACCAGAGCACAAGGAAGTATCTGCAGAAAAAACAGACTGTAGCATTTAAAGAAACCAAACCGATCGTAGAATCTAAGCGACTTCTCACACAACTGCTGTTGCTGAGGAGTCGGGTGGTGGTTGGCCAAAACCAGAATCACAACTAATACGATCAATAACAAAAATTTACAAACGTTGTGTAAAAGTAGACATATGAAAAGAAGCGGAGAGCGTAAGAATCTTCTTTACCAACCGACAGCAAATCAGCAGCAGACACACTCGTAAATTCCCTCATGAAGAAAAAGTGAGAGCAAACAAACCAAGAGAAAAACTCAAAGCTCATTAAAACAACTTATTTCAGTCTTATTACCGAACAGTCACCGGATCCTCTGCAGAAAACTCATTAGCGCTCCAGAGATCATTCACACTCCCTGTGGAGTAAAGCTGGGATATATTGTTTTTTTTTAATGAACGAACAGATAACATGAGGAAGTTCACAGTTCATATAAAAACCTTTATACTTATTGTCAAAATTAGAATTTCTTCCTGTTTATTAGCTGCGACGAGAAGCAGGTCCGATTGTGTGATGGTTGGTTTGTTTGTTTCTGAGCAAGATTACACAGGAAAAACAGAACAGGGAATAATTCATGGATCCGGATGATAACAAACCAGGCAAATTCAGAAATTTGGTATTTATGAGCTTGTGAAATTCTGTGCAGCTTGATCGAATGCACGAGGACTAGTGGGCCTTGGCAGAAAGCTCCTCTAATTATAGGACTTATATTTATATGTGTGTGTATGTGAGTCTGGATCCAGCAGATGTGGATTTGTAAGACGACTGTTGCACTTTGCAGGTTAGTCCATTATCTTAAATTCTCTAAACATCACGTTGAATCTTAACAGACTGACTGTGTATTTATCATTATCTGCAAATACACGCGCATCAAACTGTGTTTTTCAATCGTCATATGATGAATTAGAAGGAAAAACTCAAGGTGTAATTCGGTGTCAGTGCAAGATATCTGCTGTGTCGGGTTCAGAGTGGAGGGAAGCTTTGCTGGATGAGAGAAACCAGAAGCCAGTGCAGTGAATCAAACAGGGTCATGGGCGTCATTTACCACAACCAAGGCCCCGAGCTCAGCCAATCAATCAGGCTGTCTTACCCCTCACTGTGTGGCTCCGGCCTCCTGAAACAACGTGTGTGTGTAGGTGTGTGTTCGGTGTGTGTTTGTGTGCGCGCTCCTAGTGCATTATGGGTGCTGCCAAGGACCGGCTATCGACTGGTTCTTCACCTGGCAGTAACTCTCATGTGGAGAGAAGGGAGGAGCAGAGGAGCTGAGCTGATGAGGAGAAATTCAGCTTGGAGTTAAAAGAAATTCTGATGGTTCAAGAACAAATAATAAAACTGAAACTAAATCAGAATAAAGAGCTACAGAGGCTAAACTGCGAGTCAGAGAGGTTAGAAAGTAAAACAGACAATAAAGGATCTGTTGTTTGTGGTTTAAACGTGTTTATTAACATTTAAAGAGCCAATAATCGGTTATCACTGTCTATGCCCACTGGTGGTTGTGTGGTAGTTTGTGTCTTCACCTTCATATGGCTTTGTGGTTTTGAAGTTAAATTCAACAGCGAATTAGTTAAAAATGAAAATAACAAACCTTCTGCATTTGATCTTGTTTCACGTAATAACCGTCCCTTCCTCTAACATGGAGGAGTTAATGTCCTGCAGCCAGTCACATGAATAATCTTGTTTTTGATATGAAGGTAAATGAAAGAGATGAAAGCGTCAGTTTCAGATTCTGGGTCGGAGTAAAGGAAGATGAAACACAAAATAAATGAGATATTTTTATTTACGCCTCACAAAATCGTATAGGGAATATTTCCTTTGAAATAATACAGCTGGAGCCTGAAATACAGAAAAATCACTTCTTATATCTAATAAACACACAAGCTACAGAGTGAATGCAAGTTTTCATGCATACGTTTAAAAATTCTTTCCTTCAAATAGAATCATCTGATTTACTGATATTTTAAAACACAACAAAGACACAAACACAATCAGTAATTTCAAGGTTAAGTGAGCCTCATTGTTTTAACTCTTATTTTGTAGAGGACAATCTGAGCACCTCAACTTAAAATGCTGACCTTTAAAACTTTCCCCCCTAAAATAAAATAAAATACATAATTAGCAGAGCGCTGACGTCTGTTCAGTCCCTTTAATCCAACAGACGGCCGTTAATTAAACATGGTGGTCAGAAGAAGTTTGACAAAGTACAGCAAGAGAAAAGAAAAGGGTGAAGAGAGAGAGAAGAGGAGAGTCTCTGATATTTGAGTAACAGACAGTGACTCAGTGTTTTCTGTCAAATCTCCACAGTGGCAGGAAAATAAATGAGTGGGCATAAATGGAGGAACCATGATTATGCAGAAAGACGTTGGACAAGTGGACAAAGTCTGTGTTTGGAGAAATGATAAGAACCTGACGAACGAGCAATTAAAATAAATAAGTCATATTTCAAGGATTATTCAATGAGTTGTCACCAGAGAAGCTCCATGTCTCTCTCTTGTTTGTGTGATATAATGACACTAGCAGGTGTTTGGCTTAACTTGGAAATAAAAACCTTGAATTACATTTTATATCTAATTTGTTTCGGGTTGTGTGCTGGTTTCTTATTGGGCCAGGACAAGGATGACCAGGAATTAGTCTCCTCCCACCACTTCCCCTTACCGAACTCAGGAGACCGAGCCGTTTAAACCTTCTCAAATGCATTAATACAACTGTTACTTGTGCTGCTCATTGTGGGAACTGTTGTGTTTCTTTATGATGACTCAGGTCTTGACCTTCTATGTGAAGAGCACTTGAGATAATGTATATTGTGATTTTGCATCATACAAATAGAGCTGAACTGAATTGTGTGTGTGTGTGTGTGTGTGTTGCAGGAGAGCCAGTGGCTGGACAGTGTGTCTCTGCTGATTAAGGACTCGCTGGAAGGAGACATGATTGACAACCTCTCCGGTTCAGTGTTCCACCACTACTGCTCCACCCCCATCTGCAAGGACTGCAAGAGTCACCCGCAAGAGGTGAGGGGCGGCACACACACACACACACACACACACACACACCCATCCACTCAGTCTTTCACCTTCTTCATTCCCTTTTCTCCAATATGCACTCCTGAATCTGGAGCAGCAGCTTCTTACTCCTGCAAATCTTTAAATGTTACAACCAAAAGTCAGATTGAGTATAATAAAGTATTTAAAATCACAGAGGCACAAACGTCACTGTGAGTGAAATTCATTTATTTTTGCCGCTTAAGAAATAATGACGACAAAAAACGGTGGTTGTATTTAGCATTTGTGAAGTTTATTATTATCTTAAAGAATTTGATAACAATACCTCAGCAGTCCTTTCTAAAATATAATCAATTGATCCATATTATGATTTTGTGATGGCATTTTAAATGTTTTACTGCCTATTATCGTTATTTGTATGACTACAAGACAGACATATGTCAAATACATTCAGTACACACATACACAGGAATATTCAACATATGCAATATCAAACAAACCACTGTATAACCACTGGTGCATTTATGTTCTGAAAAGCACTTCCCCAGTCGTACTATAAAAGGAACATCCACAATAAAAGGTACAACTAAATATTGAATGGCTGAAGTTACAGTCTCATACCAATAACCGTGTGTGTCCGTCTGTGTGTGTGTCTTTCTCTGTGTGTCTGTCTGTGTGAGTGTGTGTGTGTGTGTGTGTGTGTGTGTGTGTGTGTGTGTGTGTGTGTGTGTGTGTGTGTCCACCACCTCCAGTACATCTTGAATACGCGGCCGCAGTGTGTTTTGCTCGGCTGGACGCTCCATTGAACACATCGAGTGTCCGGTCGCACAAAGCCAGTGAGGGATCGTTCACCTGCTGCATGAGGGACTGATCTGAAAATAAACATTCTTGTGCGAATCCATCCTATAAATGCATGTGGCTCTACTACATCAAATTAGCCACAGTGTGTGTGTGTGTGTGCGTGTGTGTGTGTATGAACAGGGAGGAAAATGCTCACCCGAACCTCACAGCGACCAGGTGTTTCACAAACAGTTTAGAGAAGGAGAGGCCGTGTGTCAATCCTGTAAATCTACAAATGTGCACACCCAGCGCTCCGTCTGAGTCCCTGGTCGATACAAGATCAAACATCTCAGAGGATCCACATTCTTCCATTTCCCCTGGTTGTTTGTTCACGGATCAGTTCACTCGAAAAATTATATTTATTTAAATATTTGCGTCTCTGTCCCCAGACGGGAAGGGCTGTAAATAATCCTCCATGTTCCTGTAATCAAAGCTGTAGAATTTCATGTATTTATTGAACCTGTTAATTATATATATTAAATTACATCAATCGAATAAGTTAACAAAAATAATATGAATACAACTTATCAAGGTTTGAGATGCTGAGGACTTGAAGTTGCATTTTTACATGTTGTCATTATTGCCTTAAACGATTTATTCAAAACTAAATCGGATGCAGTAAAAACCCAGATTTACTGTTATTTACTATGAAGGTAAAAGTAGCTTTATCCCACTGAAGAGGTTCAATCTGATCATATTAATTTCCCTAGCTGCTCATTCTCTCTGCCGTGAACCATCATGAAAGGTTTCTCTCTCTCTCTCTCTCTCTCTCTCTCTCTCTCTCTCTCTCTCTCTCTCTCTCTCTCTCTCTCTCTCTCCCTCTCTCTCTCTCTCTCTCTCTCTCCTCTCTCTCTCTCTCTCTCTGAAAAGGTCGAGTCACACGTCGCAGACAAACCCTTTCCACACTGAACCCTGTTTTCTCCCTCGTAACTCTCGAGGACGTGTGAACATGTGAGAACTAAAAACCAATTTCAGCTCAGAGCAGAGGTGATCCCGTGATGTCAACCTGATGTATGTGCAGATTGCATATCTCCCTGTGTGTGTGTGTGTGTGTGTGTGTGTGTGTTTGTGTGTCAGAATGCATGTGAAGTAGTGTGACCATTATGAAAGGACTCTCTACATACATATAATGAGAACTACACGCAGGAACATATTTACTCTTCTCTCTCTTGAGTAAATCAAAGTTGCCGAGGTGAGAACCTGAAAACTGTGAAATAACTTCATCTTCATTTCTTATCTCCTAAACTCCTCCACCCTCGATATCAAAGGTTAACTTCATATTTATCTGATCTTCTTTCTCCACAGTCACGTGATAATATTTTCAATGTATCTAGCCTGCCTCATTCTGACCTGCCTGCTGCTGTAACAAGGGAATTTCCTCCGATATGTGGATAAAGAAAGTTCTCTCCAATCCAATCAAACCACGATGGATCAATTACATTACACCCAGTGGATGTGACTGGTTTTGCTGTGTGTGTCTGTGTGTCAGGTCCGACTGGCTGAGGTGGAGCAGGCGTCTCTCAGGTCGGAGCAGCTGTCAGACAAGTCATCGTCTCCGGCGCTGCCTGATGACCTCAGCCTCGACGAACACAGCGTCTACCAGCTGCTGGTCCGAGACAGACAGGTACACACACACACACACAAACACACACACAGACACTCACAAACACACACACACACAAACACACACAGTCAAGAGCACAGAGGGAGGCAGGTGTTTCAATCAGGCGGTAAAGCATGTAAATAGTAATTAATGATGATTAACAAGATGGAAGAGGTGTGATGACATGAGCTGTGACTCCTCAAAGCCCCAGAGACACATGTGTAAGTGTGTCTGTGTGTGTGTGTTTGAGACAGTGATCGTATTGCTTGTTCCAGGGGAGACTCTGAATGGGGATTGAGGTCCCCATGGCAGAGACAGGTTTGTGAGGACCCTATATTTGTGGATGGGACATGGAAATGACGTCTTGCCCACAACATGGCAGCGTCCATCTTTACTTACAGTTCATGGTTTCAGAGTTCAGGTTGTAAATTATTTTAAAGCTGTAATTTCAAAGTAAATGTTTGTAAACTGTTACCTCAAGGATAAAGTAAAGGTCTTCTTAATGCATTATGTCAACGGGTGTCCCCTCAGGGATAGTACAAGCCTGTGTGTGTGTGTGTGTGTGTGTGTGTGTTTGTGAGAGAGCATGTCTTTCATATCTCCATCTTCCTATGAGCACTAAGCTCTCTCCTCTCACAGCGGTTCCACCTGGCCCGTTTCATCACCGCTGTTATTGACGGCCTCTTCATTTGATCCAGTTTAACACCGTCAACAACAGCCGAGCAATTCCGACGCTTTGAAGCCGCCATTATGTTCTTTATACCACATCCGATTTTAATCAGACTTGTGTCGATGGATAAAGGAGGGGACATGAAAAGGAAGCTTTTTGAAATTGGAAACAAATTGTACTCAGATTTCTATTATGACAAGAGGGGAAATGAAAGGCTTCAGGTTTATATCTGAACATCAGTGCACCTGGATATCAAGCTTTCTCTTTCTCAGTGTCTTTGTCTCTCCTTCTCTTTCACCCGCTCACCCACCTTCAATGTGCCTTCTCTGTTTTCTCCTCCTGGCTGGCAGATGGGCAGCAGTGACTCCCACAGTTCAGAGGATTGCCCCCCCCAGGTGGGCTACACAGGGCTTCGTCCGTCCAGCTCAGGAAGCGAGGAGGGGACCCAGGAGTTGTTGGAGGTGGGCGTCCAACCTCGGACCAATCCTCCTTCGCTGGACCAGCAAAGCCCGGCACACTTCACAGGTAACAGAGTAAATATAATGGTCTCACAGCATCATACCTTAACCCCTCTAGGTTCCCTGACAAATCACCAGTACTCTTCTTTTGTACCTATGTATTATAAAAAGTGTAATCATTTCTCATTCAACTCCAGTAAAATGGTTCCATTGAATCCTCCATATTATTAAATCACATTAAAATAATCCCTGTCAGGGGGACCTTTCTTTATTATGGTTATTATGGTGCTGGGTGACCCTCGCTGGTATTTAACCACCGCAATTTCATTAAGCCGTGACTTTGACGTGACATTGATAATATGGTTTAAATAACCAGGCTTTTTCTCAACGTTTTAACGTAGCTACACGGGGACGTGTGTGATATTCTACACACATGATTGACTTCCACTGCAATTAAAGCAGTGATAGATGAGGCCAGCCGCAACGCAGAGATGTTGATAAATGACATGTTATGGAATGCTGATGACTCCCCCAGCCCCCCTCCTCACAATGACATGGTTGCCATCATTGCGACAGATGGAGAAATGCAAAGCAAAGTTGATTCAGGGAGACGTTCAAACAACAACACAACAATGTGTGGACTGTATGTCACTGAAGTCTTTTAGCTGCAGAGGTTAAATTAGTAACATGTTAAACACCAGAGACTCTCCCTTGATTCTCGGGTACAGATGTAGTGTTGAATGAATCTGTGCAAAGTTTGAAAAAGAGGTGATTTTTATTAATTGTATTATGTACTCCAGATATTCAACAAGAATATCAACAAGGCTGAGATCAGTGGGGGCAAGGATATGGATTTTAATGTCATCTGATAATAACAGATTCAATGTTTGAAGATGATAGAACCTAATGGCGGCAGAAAAGAATGGGTCCCTGGATAGAACCTTGGGGTACACAACACAGGACACAGTATTTACTCATTCTGAGCATAAATCCCCAAGGAAAACTAAGTTAGGTGCAAGGTTGGATGTAAAACTGTCTAGAAACCTCAACACAATAATGGAACACAACACAATCCATCGAACATGAAATATATAAGTTGGGACTAACCATTAACCCTCTCATTTCAGAAGGTGATGAAGAAAGTTGCAGCGGTGGTGGTGGTGGTGGGTCGTCGCCCGTCTTCCACTTACCAGCGGACTTCTTCCACCCGGCTGCCGCGGCTCATCCAGGCAGTCCGGGGAGCAGTGTCGGCCCCGGAGACAGGGGGGCGTCCATGTTGGCGTCTCCAGCCTCCTGGGCGTCCCTCCGCTCACCCGGAGCCCACAGCAGGCCCCTGAGCTCTCAGGTATTAGGAACAGATGAGTGGAGGCATGTGTGTGTTGGACGGTTGGATGGAGAGACAAATGGAAAACTGACATCGGTATCTCGGTGCAACACATCAGAGACAAGACGGAACAGTGTAAACAGACGATTCCTGAGAGATCGTTCACTGAACCAAAGTTGTCATGCATCAAACACACATCAGGCAGTCAGATGGGATTTGCCAAATGAGGTATTATGCCGAGCGAGCTTGTGATCTGGAAGCTTGGTTCTCTAACCTGCCTCCACCTGTAGCTACGCACAAAGCAAAGGCACAACATAACAACACAAGAGATTCAAAGATGTTTTATGACAGTTTGCCAACAGTAAATAAGACTTACGTTGCTTTTGGAGAAAAGGTGACGGGACTTTACCAAATTAGAAAATCCACACTCGATATGATTAGAACATTGTGTGATGACTAAACAGAACTCGTTCGACTCCACATATTTATATCTAATTAAAGCCAGGAGCTCATCGACACTGAAAACAAACGAGAATGAAAAGGCCCTTATTTTCATCCCTGTAACCATGGCAATCGATTCCTCTCTTGCCTCTTCTACCTGTTTGGTTTGTTTGGCTCGTGCCTGAGAGCCTCTGTGATCCTCAGCTGCTACAGTAATGCTCTGCGGCACTCGGCTAATTAGCCCGGCCAGCCCCTGAGCCTGATACCGACTCTGTGCACATTGTTGTTCTTGGCTCGCACTCTTCACGCTCTTCGTGTCCCTTCTCTTCTCTTTCCTTTATCTCTTCATGTCCTTCTCTGGAGTTCTTTCTCTCCTTTAGCCTCGCCTCTCTTTCTTCTGTCTTTTGGTTCTGTCTCTGCCAAACCCTCCATTTTTCCCTTTTCATAATCTATCCCTCTCCCCTGTGGTCTCATGTACCGAGAACATGGCGCGTAACGGTGTTGCACAGGCAGGAGGCTTTAACAG